>CAJNIZ010047081.1:0-147164 GCA_905231905.1 Symbiodinium pilosum | reverse complement strand
CTCCAAACCCTTCAGCGGACCAGACTGTGACACCTCCAAACCCTTCAGCGGACCAGACCGTAACACCTCAAAACCCTTCAGCGGACCAGACAGGGATCTGTTTAGCATGAGCCGCTTCAAACATGAATGCAACGCCATTGGGGATTTGCGACCTTGGCCATAGTTGTAGCAGATCCAACGTTAAGCATCTGGAAACTGTCTTAGACGTACAGCCGTGCTGCTTGTGCGCCCATTCCATTGGTCAAAGCTTTCCATACTAATATGGGCGGGGTACCTTTCTAGGGGTCCCAAGAACAGGGATTATAGTATTTTGCGGTCTTTACTGGGTCTCCCTATTTAGAGAAACTTCCACGGTTTTATACTCAAATGAAGCTGTGTGGCTATGACTGTGAATCAGAACCCTCACGCCCCAACAGTGAGCCTCAAGACCCAACACAAACTCTGTTCTGCCAAACTTCGCAAGCCTGCAACTAACTAGACTCTTAATTGCCCAGCTCTCGATGCGCTACCTTGATCCTCTGCGCGCGTTCAGTGTCTATCTGAACCGTCACAGACCAATCCTCTCAAGTCCTCACCACCTCCCACACAGGAGTCCTCACCACAACAACACGTCGCTGTAGGGCCTTGCGTCCAATGACAATCGCCAACTCTGCCTGAAAGTCCACCTCCAAGGCGAAGGGCAAAAATCACCGCTGCGTCTTGGGTAGTTGTAGACGGAACATAGACACGTTAAACCAGGGTGCAACGTCCTCGGAAGGGCTCATGGGCTTGAGATTTTGGAGGGTTTGAGGTTGAGTTCTTGTACTTGGTGTGGTCTCCGGCTGAAGATGTCCGAAAAACTGGGTTGCTGTTAAGGAATTTAAACTAGGTCACTTTCACAAGGAAACCCTATAGCCATATACCCATATTGTGGCAACTTGATTTAAGTTCCTGAACAGCAAACCAGAAGAGGATTTCATGTTTCAAGGTTGGTGGAGATCGCTGGGGCTTATGTGCCAGATCATGTATTGCAATGCCTGGCGTTTGCTTGGGGCTGCAAGGGCTGAGTGCAAGGAGATGCGTGAAGCCTGCATCCTGCGTGAGCTCTATTGTGGGTAACCGCCAGCACTGGACAATAAGATGATGATGATGGTGGTGGTGGTGGTGATGATGGTGATGGTGATGATGATGGTTAGAATGAGGCGTTGAGGATGAGGATTATCAGGATGGTCAGGAATATGAGTATGGGAATGGTGGAAAAGAGAATGAACAGGACTAAGATTTGGATCAGCTGAGGACGAGAATGTCAGCATGCGGATCAGGTACGGCGGTGATAACTATACACACACAGACAGACAGACACAGACCGACATAGACACAGACACAGACAGACACACACACGCGCGCACACACACACACGCACACACACACACACACACCTGACAGGTGGTCTTGGCGGACCACGCGTGAAGATAGACAATTCGCTCCTTTTGCTGCACCTATGGGGAAGCAGCCTGGAATGCAAACAGACAACAGCATTGCATTTTGCATGCTTGCCTCTAAGATATCATGCGGATTCTCCCGCACATGTCTGGCACCCTCACAGCATCCCTTGATGCCGTGTGATGGGTATGGCTCTGAAATCCTACCATGTAGGGGTTATATAAGGGATATATGGGGATTATATGGGGATAATGGAAAAGCAAACGGAAACTACTACATTTCATTTAGGGTCTAGGGTTTAGGGCTTACCAATTTCCAACGACAGGCTTCAAGCCTGCTCACACAATTTTCATACTCTGTCATCATGACGAACTAAGTTACCCTAATGTGGGTATTTACGCACGGGTTAGGGTGTAATTAGGGTGTAAATTACCATAATATGGGTATATAGTACACAATAGACTCAAGTTCCTTAACTGCAACCCAGAGAGGTGTGCTGCAACTATGTAGCTTGGAGGTACTCACAGGGGAGTGCGGCAAAGACTCCACGCGAGGGAAATACTTGAACGCGTAGTCTTGGCCATCCGGAAGTTCGTATCGTACTACCACATAGTCATCTCCTACCTGAGCTCTGGCAAAACATGCAAATGTGACGGACAGCTGCAAATCACATGACCTTCCCCCAATCAGCGAGTTGACCAGGCCTCGTGTATTTGCGCAGAAATCCACCTTAGCTTCAGATGTAGCTTCCCTAAACAGCGGGACGCCTATATAGACCCCAAAATACTATGATCCTTGTTCTGCGGAACCCCAAGAAGGTACCCTTAACTTTGGGAAACCCCAAACACTGTAAATCTATATATCCTTACATAACCGCTACATAACACTTCAAAGGAACCCCTAAATCTGGGAAACCCCCAGATCACGCAGAAGTCTGCCAAGCCCGACAATGTTGCAGCTGTGTCACTTCCCATACTTCTTGCTGTTGTTTGTTGCCTGGGCTCTGGCAAGACATGAAAAGTTGAGCGCCAGCCGCAAAGATCTTCACACCCAAACAGCGGGCTGACCGCGCCTGCACTACTTGTGCCTATGACAATGACAGAGCCGAACATACTCACCCACGTGCAGTGGACACACCAATTGTGGAGCAGCTGCTGGCAATGGCTGATCCTGCCTCAGCGCACTTAGGCGCAGGGTCTATAGCTTGGAAAGGATAAAACAATGATCCATGACAAGGAGACTGCTGCTTAATTCACAGTGCCGGACTCCTGTTAAGGACTACCATTGCGGGAAAATGCATTGGCCGACCCAGACGATCATCTGCCCTTCCCCAGGCATGGGAACAACAGACCCCCACAGTAGGTGCTGTTCTGGGACTCTCGGGTCGCTTAATAGAATCAATGCCCAAGTCTCTCGTTCTCGGCTTGTTTTTTCCATTTTGCGCGCTTCCCAACCCCCCGAGGCTTTGGCTTAATGAAGGTCTCATGAGTCTCATGTGGCCTGTCAAAGTCTTGATTGTAGAAGCCACAAAATGCTGGCTGCAGAGATCCTTCTTTGTTGACCAAGATAAACCTAACTGAGTTTAGGTCCTGAACTGAAGTAGGATTAGGTCTAGGTGGTTTGGCCGCCTGGGATGGCGTGGGGGCAGCGGTGAATGAGTTAGCTGGCCAACCACAGTCAGGCCATGGCAGTATGTCGCAAAGCACGATGCGCTCGAAACCACTCTGTAGCATGACCCCAGTCCTGCATACTAGCCCCTAGCGCTCGAAGACCATATCCCGCATCTCAACAAAAACGTCCAGACAATCACCCTCCAAGATCAAAGTCTCCTCTTTAACATGCGGGGGTTCTCCATAATGAGGACTATATTATTTTTGGGTCTTTATTGGAGTCTCCCTACTTTTTGGAAACTACCGAATCAGAACACAGAACGCTATGAAACCCTAAGCCCTAAAACCTGTTTTCAAGTGCACGCCACCCTGGAATGTCCGTGACCACCATGCATCCTCGTTTCGCAGAAGAGAAAGCAGATGTTTAGGGTTTAGGGTTGAGGTCATCGTGGGGGGATTTCTCCGTCCCATGCTTTGAACACATGATTTTGGGGAGCATCTCAAGTTGGGAATCCTTCTAGGGGATCTGTAGTGGAGTTGCTGCCGGGTGGTACTTCGAAGGTCCCCAGCCCAAAATTACTGTAGAATAGGTTCCCTCAACAGTAGTCATAAGAGCAACAGCAATAGCGGTAGCAATAGTCATAAGTCATTGTAATAGAAATGACAATGCTGGGTTGCCCTGCGCTCTTCTGTTTGCCCTTACTACATCAAGATCTCATGCCAACCCCCCTGAAGATGTAAGCCCCACATCACGGCAAGAACTCTAAACCCTGCACCCTACCCAGCATGTCTGAGCACCGTGCAGACAGAGGAAACGGTTCGGGTTGGCATATGGGACGTCGAGATTGGGAGCCGCACACCCTTTCCTGCAGTGCTGTTGAAGCAACGAAAAGGTTTTGGGGCTCAGGGTTTACGGCCATAAAGTGAAATATGGCATACATATCATGCTTTCCGCACTTTGTAACACATTTCGATCAATTCCTGAACAGCAACCCAGCTTCATCTTGACCTGATCCAGCACTCCGAGGCGGTGAATGTGCTTAACAATTTTGCGAGCCACCACGTCTGGGGCCAAGTAACACCCTTCATGATCCAGGCCATCGACAAAGAAGCGACTTGGTCCGAACGCAACTGCGCACATGTGTCTTCCTTGCTCGGGCCCATCAGGTTTGGGTGGCCAATGCTTGATCAGCTTGACTGGAACGAGACCTATCTCCTGAGGATGTTCGTACGCGTACTTAAGCTCCGCGTATGTCTCGTAGGTGCCAGTTGTGAATTCGCCATAAGTTGAGGTGCAAAAGGCTACCATAACTCTCGCCCGACAAAGATAGTCGGTCGTCTCTGTCCCGAAGTCTTTGACGGTATTCACCATGTACGTCCGAAGTCCACGATTCTGGAGCTCAACCTCCACAGCCCGGACGTACTTGATCCTGTCCTTCCAGGGCAAGCAAGCGCCTATAATAACATGGACAGTTACACGTCGGGAGTTTTTAGGCGCAGCTGTTCAACATGTGCAGCTGGTAGCCTACATCCCAATCTGATTATAGTATACGGTGCACCGCACCAGTATTCCAAGGTAGGAAAACTGGCAGCAAATCACAGATATCTCCTCTTTGGTAAACCGTGCCGACAGCATCACACCATCGCGAACCGTCTGGGGCAAAGGATTGCATGGTGTCGCACGCCACCATTCCATTGACGTGCGAGGCCCTTTGCTTGCCAGGGCTGCCAGATCACTTTTGCTACGGCTGCGGGAGTCGAGTATTACTTGACCTGTCACCGCCGTTCCATTGACGTGCGAGGCCAGATCACTTTTGCTACTGCTGCCGGAGCCAAATGCTTGACATGCATGGGAACTCACCCGGATTGCTTGTCTTATATCAACATGAAAGGCGAAACTAAGCTGCCCGCACTGTCATCGCGCGACAACCAAGGAACAGATGCGACATCTCATTGCTACAGTAACTGATCTGCCATTCTCTGGGGGAGGGAAGGGACGGACAATTCTTGTTTGGACGTCCTGCCCAAGCAAAACCAGATCCGTCCTTGTTCCAGTCTGTCACCAACCGATGCCACTCTAAATGTAGTTGCAGTCCATGGCGGGTGAAGCAAATACAGGGGCCTAAATAATTACCAAAACATTTTGAGGTCTGTTTAAGGTACCCTATACCATATAAGGGCATCAATGGCTTTTAGAGTACATCGATAAGCCCATCTTTTCTAGCACATGCCCCACTGCTACCAGGAGTGCTACATTTGGATGCTTGCAAACCTGACAAAGGCTACTGACAAAGGACGTCCTCTTCAAACAGACGGGGAGCTTTAGGGTTTTTGTTGGTTTCAAGTACATCCTACTTTGTTGCGCTTCGGATACGGCGCTTGACATGTCTGTATCCCACCAATCAGAATGTGGATTGCTAGCATGCCGTCGCAAACCCTGTGCCGTCATCCCTGGAGTACAGAAATCCCAAACCCTCATCCCCAGACCAAAAATCTCAGCAACTATGGTTCCAAGCCTCAGGCCTCTCCCTGGCCACCTGATCGTGCTTTGTTCACCACATTGATTGTGGGGTTCTAGTTGTTTGATGGGCTGTCGCCCGCAGACCATGCGGCTCCTCTTCCATCGCGCAAACATTTTGGCCGCGCTCTTTTTTGCTCAAAATTCGCGCTCTCGCTTGGGGCATCCTCGAGAAATCGTCGTTTTTTGAAAACGAGCCTCGAATGAACCCTGGACTTCCAAACGGATGACCCTCAAGATTCAGTGCAGCTTGAAGGCTTGCTACTAGGGTTCGGGGCCTGGGGAGAAGAAAAAAACTACCTGGCGCGTAGTAGGGAATGATGGATTGGAGATGATGGTCCCTCTAATACTATCCCACCCTCCCATCCCCAACTAAAGACTGGTGAGAAGGTGTCAATGCAAACCGCATTTCATAAGAGAATTTGGGTAAACCTTGCCCAACTCTGACATCAAGATCCTAAACCTATCGTATGGCTATAATGGCGTCCTACTTTGCAGGGTTGGGATCTACTTTGCAGGTTTTGGGATAGCGACGTTCACTCATCCTAAACCCTGAGCCTATCTTACCGTATGTAATCGCTTTTCTATACCCCCTATATAATCCTATTACGGGATTACGTTTACCAGAATCTTAAACCCTGAGCCCCAAGTCCTCAATCCTAGGCCTTAAATAATAGTCTCCGTTTCATTTTCCATTTTCTACTGGCCTTTGCTTAGCTACGAAGGAAGGAAGGGATCCTTCTAGTAGTCCCTGTATAACCCATTATAATAGGTTCCATTTTCTTTTTCATTCCTCTATTCCTAGCTAACCAAATGCCAGCTTAGCGTTTGAAAGCCCTGCCTCGCTGGCCCACACCGCTTCACTTCGTTTCCCGTGGGAGCTGAAGCCAGGATGGCTTCTTGAGCCCAGACACATAAGTAGCTTTTTTTGGGGGGGGTTAACCTAATAAGATTGTATTCCTCATATCAAATACTATACCCCAAGGGAGAATATAATCTTACTCTATATTGGGTACCATACTATCCCCAAATAAAATACTACTCACATGAAAAATAGGGGTCAGGGTACAGGGTCGAAGGTTCAGGGTTCTTGGGTTAAGGTTTGGGGGCCATAGAAATTGTTGAAGGTTTATGCCGGATTTGTGCGTGAGTTTCGTGTGGGGAAGTATGTTTTGCTTTGTGGCCGAACATGGTGCGTTTTGGCCTTTGTGCACCGCTGTGTAATCTGGGCTTGGGAATTCAGAGTTCAGAGTTTTGGGGCACATGAAGTCTTTCAAGCGGACTATAGGATTTTTACTTACCCTAGGGATCCAAGTATACAAACAATACCTACATTGGGTCTTAAAGTGTATCAATGATACCTACATTGGGCTATTTAGAGCCATTATGCAGGGGTTGCAATGGAATGATGTGGGTAAGCATTCCGGCTTCTACATTAAACAGTCTGGATTGGTTCTACTTGGTCTTTAGGGTTTAGACCAGGGCTCCCCCAAGTAGAATGGCTAGCCTGTGACGATGGGTCTGCTGCATTCCGAGACACCGCAAGCTTCTGAAGCGGATCCGTGAGCTCTGTTTGCCAGGCAAAAGCAGAAATCGAGAGCTGGTCCGGTTCATTGCTAGGATACTCTTCAGTGTTACATAGAGCTGTATGCTTCTTTTTGGGTGCAGAATCCAAACGCTAAGCCCTGTTCCAGCGAAAGGAAAACAAAACATCGCGTCCAACAACCGAGCAGTAGTAGTGTGGACTCACAGCCAGGGCGCGAACTCCCGAGCACCCTTCCAAGCCCTGGAAAGATTCCTACTGTGGATGCTAAATGTCCGTCATGACCTTTGTATACTATAACACCATAATTCCCGAGGTATCAGGCTAGGGTCATGCAGGAGGTATCCACCCTCATGGGGACGAATATTGGCAATTATTCGGTTTCCACATTCTTCCCTCCAACCTCGGGTTATTCAGGGTTTGGGGTTTAGGGGCCTCTGCATTATGACCCTAAGCAGTTCCCCTTTCATTGAGTTGCTTTCCGTCGCCGGCGCCTAATCGAAGATTCGGATGGCAAGCTTCCTTGCTTTCATCCCATTCTAATCTCTCTACCGTAAGCCCTAAACCGAACTCTACACTCCGCTGTAAGCCTTACACGGTGCACTTCGAACACGTCCCCTGCTGCTTTGCTCTGCGCCGGTTGTAATCTAAGTTAAAGTATGAAACAGCCCCGCCCACTGAAAGGATCGCGAAAAGTACCTGGAGGTTCATTGGACTTAGTAACTACAAACAGTGTTATAAGGTCACTTATAAGTAGCTACTAAGTCCCATGAACCTAGAAGTACTGCGGCAGCCGGAATAAGTAGAACAGGGTTGTGGCAGTAATTGTGTTATATCATGAATTTCCCTACTAGGCCCCCCCTTGCCCCTCTGAATTCCTCCCTTGTAAGACTTGTCTTAACTTCAGCTCGTCATCCTTAAGCAACCCTATTCAAGGCGGCACCTTAGGGTGGGTAGTACAATGCAGTAGTACAGGAACCCATGACCAAATCACAATCTTGTGAGGGCATAATCCTGCTAGCTATTCCATTTCGACCGTAGATCTCACCAGTGTTCAACCTCTCGTCCCGTAACCCTAAATCCTAAACCTTAAATCCTGAACCGAGCATAGTAGCGAATCGATAGTGTCTCAGACTTCTCCCTAGAGCCACAAGTAGCCATAGCAGGAACTATGGACTGTTTGGGGTTTCAACCCTAAGACCTCCACACCAAGCCTAAATCCCGAAGCCTTCACTCTAAACTCTCCACCCTACGCCGAAAGACACTGATGCCCAAAACTTGAGCCTTAAACCCTTTACCCTAAACTCGTAATGATGTAGTATCACCTACAGTTTCAATTTGATGTTCTATGTTCTTTTCCATTTGATTTTCCATTATTAGAGTCATATATCCCTGAACCCGAAACTTTAAGATCTAAGCTTGTTTACTCTACCGCCAAGAACCCTAAACCCTAAAGCCACTCGGACGCTTTCAAACCTCTCTTTCTCAGACTGTCAGCACGAGCTGCAGGGGTGCTTTGCCCGCTGCATTTTTTCCCAGACCATCGGAGGATCTAGAAGGTAGAGCCCGCTTAAGGGCTGTGTATAATGTTTAGGATTAGGGTTTGGAAAGCAGAGCCTCCAGCATGGTACCCCACAATCATTGGGTGATGGCCGTCACGCCTTGTTGGGAATCTGCTGTCTAGATCCTCTCCGGGTTCTGGTTGCACAAAGAATCTACGTTGCGCCCTTCGATTCACTCACCCCCAGGGCCTTTGTACCCAAATAATGCTGTTTTCGGGGCCCAAGGGTCATTGATCTGCATGGCTTTTGCTACTGAAAGCCCCTTGTCTATGCGGTACCTAACGCAGATCCGACTGGACAGCCCCTAAACCCTAAACTCCTAACTCCTGAATCCCTAAACCCACAAGCCGGGTGGCTTGCAAGAGCGCAAGCTTTCCGGAAAAGGTCCTCAGAGATGGCGAGATGTACATGCAGGGCAACTACAAATGGTTGTATAAGGTTTAGGGTGAAGGGTCTAGGTTGTTCAGGAGCCTAAATGAGGAGAATAGGGCTTTGGGGCTAAGATCTTCTAGAGTTATGCGGGCAACATGAGGAGATGATTTTGACAATCCAGCCGGCTGCTAAGTAAAGCCCACAAAGCCACGCTTTTTCTCTGGTTTCACTTTCTAGACTCTGTTTGCAGTGTTGGTAACTATTCTGGCTTCTACACCCACCAAAACCGAAAAGTCTACAACCTCAGAGCTAGGTACCCACCACAATGGCCTGCCAAAAGGTGCAAAGTGAATGCAATACCCAAAGGATCCTAGGTACCTACATTATCTAGGGAATACTGACCTAAACCATATTATTCCTTTCTAGACTAGGAACCCCACTCTGTACTATATGGATACTTAGGATCCCTTGGGATACAAGCATTTTGGAGGCTTCTTCATTAGCCTGATCCAAATGCTTGGGGCCTTCGTGGGGAGTTCTCACATCCTGAAGGTACTCCCGAACCTTCACTAAACACTAAGCCCTAAATAGTAGTTGACAATTTCTTTTCCATGATCTCTATGCAACCCTATATTATACCTCTATATTCCTGTATTCCCACCCAAACGCTGTATTCCTCCCTACTACTCCCTAAAACGTCCTGAGGTTCCCCAATACCTACAACCCATGGACCCACCCCCCCTTGCGGACCTGGGCATCTAACTTCCTTACTAGAAGAATGCCTAAGCCCTACACGCTGTAACCCTTAAAGCCTAAACTTTAAACCTTAGGCATCTAAATGTTTGGGTTCAAATGCTTCCCAGGACTCTGATCGTTGTTGCCTACGCTGCTTTCTGCGACATCAAGACAGGCCGCAAGGGTGACGACCGTCAAACACCCAGGTTTAGTTCAGGGTTTCGGACCTAGACCTCCCGAATGCCCATAGCAACGACCTTTAACGTGAGATCAATGGGTATAAATGCTGTTCTTATGGGTAGCTGGGAGGTTGAGGGATTGATCTGCTGAAGTTACAGTTGACGTAGCAGCTGCCATGAGACAGGGGCTGTGCCGAAAACAGAAGAACTGCAACAAAGCCTCCCAACTCTTGAGGATTCTACAGTACTCATGCCCTAAACCTTAAGCCCTTAACTAGCAAGACGATTAGCGGTTAGGGTTTAAGGTTTAGGGGTTAGGGATTAGGGGTTAGGAATCAGGGTTTAGGATTTAGTGTGGGGATTAAGACGGTCCCCAACCCTTAGGAGCACCCAAGACAGGGGTCGCATGATAGTTTTGTGGCTCCTCTTTTTGGGCGGTTGGGGGGGACCAAAACCCTCGTATTCTCATCAAGAAGCCCCAAACCCTAAACACCACAGCCTAAACCAACATCCCCTCATCATCAACCCTCAACCCTAAACCCCACACCCAAATTACCTCAGTATCAACCCTTTAACCCCATAAAGCCCAAACCCTTATGAACTACAGGCAATATTTCCTACATTCATTGAACAGAAAAACTGGGATTATACTAAACTACAAGAGGGACTCCTATGTCCACTGTATTGAGGGGGCTAATACTGATTGTAGCTCATATGTTTTTGTTGGTCTAGACACACTGCATCCCCCTTGATGACCCCTCTAGTAGTCTCCTATACAGTCCCCTATATAACCCCCTTTCAGGCGTCTAGATTATGGCTCATATGAGCTATCTAAACTCCTAGTATTCCCCTTCGTAAGCCCTATAACAGTCCCCTATATACATGCCCTTGCAGGATTATGGCTCATATAGCAACCTAAGCCCCAAACCCTAAACCCTATGTAACCACCAATGAAATCTCTGCAGTCCAATGCTCAAATGACTGCATCGCTCGGCCGCCAATCGCCTTGGCTGAGCTGACATCACTTCCAGGTTCATGGGGCTTAGCACTTACTTATAACTGAAGCTTGAACCCGATTTATAATTGGCATAGTGTTCACAAGTCTAGTAAGGAGGGTACATGAACCTTTAAGTGGGGTTTGTGGACGAAGACTATCCTGTGTGATTGGTTGACCGACACAATCCCTTGGTGAAACGAATTGTTCATTCGGCTTGCGCAATGTGGTTTCTGAACTGCTTGCAAAGCCTAAATTGGCAATACCTTTTTCTCCCTGCTGGGGCTACGGTTCCGTCAGTTTAAAGGGTTCCAATTCAGATGGTTTATCATGTAGTTCTCTGATTCACATATAAACATGTAGGACGGGTAATTTCTGCAAAGTGCGCTGAGGACAAATGGAGGTGCCAGCTTCCAAAATGAACGTGCAGCTGCATAACCCTAAGCCCTAAAATCCTTATCCCAGGGTCTTGCAGAACCCTAAACCCTAAACCCTCAAAACCCTAAACCAAAGGTCCAGTTGCACAGGGGAGCCTCCATTGCAAGGGGAAACTGCGGAAACTTGGCCTCAAACATGGCGAGAACCTGATGGGCAAAGCTTTTTGGGGTTCAGGGTCTTAAGGTTTAGTGTTTCAGGTTTAGGGCTTTAGTTGAGTGTTTGATGGGTTTGAGGCTTAGGGTCTGGGGTTCAGGGCATTGGAGCAGCTGCTGTTATGGACTGCAACATGATCGGCCCCCTGCATCTCACTCTGCTGATGCTCAATACTGGTCCGTTCAAGCTAGAACCTTACTTGAGCAACGTTCTGTGGTGGTCAAAACAAACAAGAAACCCTTCTGCTTACACAGAGAACCAACATGGGCAACACAACCTTACGTTATTTTCGGATTGGGGACTGAGAGTAAACGCACAGGCTTTAGACGAAGCATGATGAAACACAGAGCCCCAAAGGAGCACCCATGGTACTTACGCCCACCTCCGCAACCCACCCCGACATTGAATACTTTTTCTAAGAGGGTCCATTACAGGGGATTCGTTCTTACGTGCCCCACTAACAACCAAAATCAGTCAGCCATTGACGGCATAGCTACAGCATGGTGGCTTCTGATGCTATGCGCCTTCTCCAATCGCTGATTCATCTTGCTCTGGTCTCCCCGACCATCCCAGAAAGGAAGGATGTACTCCTGAAAAGGGCGGCGCTCTCGCAGGCTTGATTTTGGAGACTTCTGTCCCAAATTCAAGAGCCCAAGAAGCCCACGAAAGGACGTGTTCTTTCTCGGGGCACTTTTCTGAATCATCACTTCATATTCCGTATTGTGCTTGACCCAGAGTCCCTTTAAGTCCTTACCCTAAACTCTAAAATCTAAGCCCTCAAACCCTCAAACCCTAAAACCCGACATGCTCAAAGACTAAAGCTGCCATTGTTCCGCTGTTACCATGTGCTTCCTCTTAGGGTTTAGGGTTCAGGGTTTAAGCTTTTTGCGGATTTTACGCTCGCCATCCTAACATTCCCGGGAAGCCCCCTGGTCAAAGGACACATCGCAATAAGCTGTATGCGGTGTTTTCAGGGGGGGAGGGTAACCCCCAAACCCTGAACCCTGAACCCACAACCCTGAACCCTACTTTGCCAAGAGTCGTTGCCATGGTGTTCACAGAATCTCTCCCAGTCCTCCACACCTTGCTTTGGGGGTCGTGGGATGGTTTACTCAATGGTGCTTCTGGGAGCGTAGCTTCGCGCTTGGGTTGGTGTAGGATCCAGAAATCCAGGGTCTGTGTGAGTAGTCGTAGTATGTTTGTTATTGTCATTGCTTCAGAAATTCAAGGTCTGCATGAGTGGCAGTATGTTTGTTACTACCAAGCTGCTTTAAGCACCAGTAAGTTACCGGAAGTCTCGAGGGTTAGGACCGATGGTTTCTACCTGCCAAAATGGATTCTCCTAACCAGCCCCCATACACTACCCCTGTTCCCCCGAAAGGTTTCACTTCAAGTAATCCTACGTCATCCTAAAGAAGCTCAAGAAAGGGGCACCTTGGGGAGTGTAGTATAGAGTGGGGTGGTTATGTATCCTAAGCCCTAAGTCTAAACCCAAAACCCTAAACTAACCTATGACTTGCGCCTTCCAACTCTGCAAGGTCGATGGCGCCGGCGAAGATTGCCGACCAGGTGCAGTCTTTGCTGCCCGAGGGCCTATGACGAGTAGGGTCTAGGGTTCAGGGATTAGGGTTTAGAGTTCATGGATCAGGATTTAGGGATGAGGGCTTAGGGTTTAAGGATTAGGGCTTACGGATTGGATTTTAATGGCCAGAGTAATTGGAATGGCACATCAAAAGGACACACATGGAACATGAAATGGATACAATGATTGTAATGTGGGGCCAATATTTTTTCGAGGGCGTACCATACTAGTGTTGCCTAAGCTCTATATACCCCTTTATACACACAGATACTCCCCACAAATCCCACTAATAGGACCCTTAACAACTCTATGCAAACGCCCTGCGATCGACTTGAACGTTCAGGTCATATGTTTGGATTTTTGGATTTAGGGATCAGGGTTTAACGTTGAAATACTGTTTAGATTTCAGGTTTTAAAAGTTTAGGGACTAGCGGTTAGGGTTCGAGGTTTAGTTTAGGATGGAGGGTTTAGGGTACAAAGTTTTATTGTGTGGGTTTAGGGTCGTGGGTTCCAGGGCACTTAGAGACTCAGCGGAATGACAAACTTCTTAGGGCTGTAGTCATAAACTTATCACGAGTCTCCCTCATGAATATGGTGATAACTGTGATGGTTCCACAACTGGTCATAGGGATTATATAGGAATTATATAGGCTTTTCCGGATTCTGCAGGGATTATATCGGGATTTTAAACCCCAAGTAGACCCTACTCGCCGGGCCTCTCGCACCGCCCGCCAGGCATCGCCGCCTGCCCAGCTCACCCTCGACCCCAAGCCTAAGCCTTAAACCCTAAGCCCTAAATCTACCCTAAAGCCTAAATGCCAGAAGGCTAGCACCCGGGCTATGATCTGATGCCAATGTTGTACTTGGTAGGTACATCACGAAACAGGCAACTTAGGGATTAGGGATCTATAATGGTAACTATAGGGGGATATAGGTTGAAACCTGATCCTGAACTGTGAGCTCTCCTACCTAGATGTGGTTTGGGACTTCTCCTGCAGATCTTGTTGCCCAAGGGGTAGGTAGGGTCCTTTGGCTCCGATTACTAGACCTGAATTGATTTCGGTGAGTCCTTTTTGTGGGCAGTTGGGCTTCATAGATGAGGGGTCTAGGAAGTAATGTAGGGGCGTAAACAATTAAGTGAAGGTTTTGGGGCATCGTATACTAGTGCAATATATGAATTAAAAAGTCCTTGAACCCTATCAAAGCCTTAAACCCTGGGGGGATGCCATGTGCCCTTTTCCATCCAAGGATCTCAAACCTGAGCAGACCGTTCAAGCACTGCAACACACAGATGAGCTACAGTCAGATTTAGGGTTACGAGTTAAGGAGGAGCTACACCATTTAGGAGGACTCCTGTGTCCATCGTTAAGGGTTACTCAATGAGGCTAATATTGATAGTAGCTCACACGGAGCTTCAGTTAGCCTTCTATCTTGAGTGCTATACCCTCAACCTCCAAGGGCTAAAGGAAGATGAAATTTGGACCACGGGGTTCCAATATGAGCTATAGTCTAAAAATGTCGAAAAGTACAATTCCCTATATAACCCCCTTTAAGGAGTTTGGAATAGGGCTTCATATAAATGCTTTCGGATGTCCTGAAGAGCGCGAAATGCGAAAGCTGCGCCTCGCAAGCATGGTTTTTGCCCTCCAGTGGAGTCAGCGGACATCGCCCAGGTAGCGAGTACCAAACCTTACCAGAAAAACTGGCTTGCAATTAAGGAACTTACATCAAGATACTGGAATGCGGAAACCTTATTATTTACTATGTACCCATATTGTGGTAACGTAAATAAGTTACATAACAGCATCTCAGGGAACATGTGAGTAGCAGTCGGCAGGACAAGTCGTTGCCTGAGTGATCTACCCCGTGCTTGCTGGGAACGGAACCTTATAAGGGTCTGAATGCAACGAATGGGTGCTTGGGGGTGTAGAAGCAGAAATTGTAGTAATCCCCACCCCTACTGTTCAAACCTCCACCTCCTTCCTGAAAACATTCCCAATACCACCATGGGAATGTTTGATATTAGAGGGTGTGGGGTTTTAATAATAAGGGGAGAATATTACAGGCTTGGGCAGGTATCTGACTATTGGGTACTCTTACCCTTGGGGGTGCCTATCGAATCCCCGATGATGTTTCCCATAACCCACTGCATGCATTCTGTACCCCCAAGGGTTTAGGGTTTAGGGCTTAAGGTTTGGGGTTTAGGGTTTGGGGTTTAAGGTTTGGGTGGGGTTTAGGCAAACCCAAACCCCAAACCAAGCATCAGGGCGTGATTGATAGTAGGAACCCTGTCCCCCTGTTGATACAGAGAACCTGCATGACCCTAAGTACCTTGTACCTTGGGAAGTATGGTGTTCTAGTATACTGCAGCGTCCTGCTGAATTACCAATATCATCTTGAGGTATAATTGGGGCACCCTACACTACAATGATGTAAGGAAGCTAGGACCATAATGTTGGTAATCATGTAGGGTTCTGCATGCTGGCGCTCGAGTATAGAGCGTTCACGGAGGCTCCTTTAGTGTCAACCGTCTCTTGGAGCATGCTCCGTTTCGGAGGCCTCTCAGGCTGCATGAGTGCGCAAGGACGAAATGCGAAGACCCCTCAGGGGGCGTTTAGGGACCCTAAGAGTGCAAGCGCTCAAATAGGATGCGACAGTTGGGCCTAACTGCCTGAGATAGTATTATATATACATACACCCACCCCTTTATATAATCCCACATAACACCTATAAACTCACATAAATCCCTTCATGGCACCCTGAGACCCCATGACTGGTTCTTGTCATACCTTTGGGTCCAAATCTGGGAACTTGGACCGCTAGGGAAGGGAGGCAAGAGGTAGTGTCAGGTAGTGCGCTATGGGGCTGACTGACAGAAATCAGTCCATCATATAAGAAAGTACCTGCTAACCTTACAAAGCCCAAAATCTTGCCATGGCAGCCGAGCGACGGCTCCTCGGTAAGCAGACCTGAGACGTTGAAGACCCTAAACCCTAGATTGGCCACGCTTCTGAATAATTTGCGCCGGTCTCATGTAGCGCGAACTGAAACTCAGGAGTTCCCTGACCTCCTCCCACAAAAAGGCTAATTTTACTGGGAAGGGATTACATATAAGGGTGTCTCAAGTATTAAAAGCCCTTAGACTATTAGGTGGTAATACTAATCTCCAACAATTCAAGGGTATGGGTAACTAGAATCCCAGTGTTATTAATCTACCCCCAGAGGCCAATGGCTACCTTCTTCGATGCGAAGCCCTAATTCCTATACCTCAAACCCCTAAGCCCCGAGTCCTTCACGCTAAGCCCTAACGCCCAAATAGTAGTTGCCATCTTTTCCCTTTTCCCTATATCATCCCAATATACAGTAGTTTCCATTTTCTTTTCCATTATCCTTATATATCCCCTAATATAAACCCTTTAAAGGGACCAGGGTCTCCATTTCATTTTCAATTTTATGTTCCGTTTGATTCTCCACTATAGGGGAATATGATCTCTATATCACTTTTCCAATATAACCCCATATAACCCTAATATAACTCTAATTTAAAGCTAATATAATCTGATAGTTTCCATTGTCTTTTCCATTATCCCCATATTACCCTGCATAACCCTCTCTATATACACCTCATTATACTATAACAGTTTCCATTTTCTTTTCCATTATCCCTATATAACCCCATATTACCCCTATATAGCCCTATAATATCCCTTAGCCCTCAACCCTTCAAGCTGGTCCTGATTCCAAGAGGCGCGGCTTGGTACTGGCACCCAACGTTGAAGCCTTGGGGCAAGGTGACTTGCAGGCTGTCAAGCTGGCTTAGGGTTTAAGGTTTTAAGGTTTAGGGTTTAAGGTTTAGGGCTTAAGGTTTGAGGTTTAGGGTCAGAGGTTTACGGTTTAAGGTTTAGGGTGGCTCTGTGGTAAGGCATCCTGGGGCTTTTTTCTTAAGCCACCATTTGGGTTGAGGTCGGGCAAGGTCGTCATGGTTTGCACAGTTCAGAGTCATAATAACGCCAGGTATCCCCATAAGTCCCCCTGATCGTAAATTTGGAGCCCTGAATACGACAGTAGTTCCAGCGTCTTTGCCCTTCCCTACTCAGTCCTCTTGTGAAAATGCGTCTTAAGTCACCACATGCGACCGCAGAAGTATTTTCTTACTGGTGCTCTTGGGCGGGTGAGGAAATGGATCCCTAGAAAGGGGTTATAAATTCTAGGGGTGTGGGGGTGCATGGATTAGGGTTGAGACTTTGGGTCAAGGGGGTCCGGATACTAATCCACGCATAAAGTACAATAGTAGGTTTGCTCCCCCTACCCCCCACTCACAGTTAAGCACCAGTAAGTCACCAAGGTATCAAGATTTCTTGTGCCTGAGGCATTCCTGATGAGAACTAAACAATACATATATAATGTGGGCCCAAATGGCTTCTCCTATATAGGTACGTTGGGCCCAACATATTATTCCGTATACATCCGAATATACCAGCAATACCCAGCTTCGGCCCTAAAGTCGATAAATGGTAACTCCCTCGGGCTATTTACATCCCTGCTACCTAGTTTGGGTCCAAAGTATCTTTTGGTATTAACTTTCCGTGGCGTACCCTCCCGTTCCTCAACGCTTTGAGACATTCTTAACATGAAGCCTCTGCCGCCAGGTAGGGTTTGAGATTTAGGTTTTGGGGTTGAGGGTGTAGGGTTTGAGGTGTAGGGCTCATTGGCCGTGATTTTCAGAAAACAATTTCCTTCGGGGTTGCACCCCTAATGTTTTGCGCTCAGTAAGCTCCTTCAATTTGGTCACAACATAGCTTTTATCTTGACCAATGTCGTCCCCTATAGGGTTCATTCAAAAAGGTCACCAACCCAGGCATGCAATCCTAGGGGTACAACACTGAACCCTTCAAATTGCAACAAAATATGTCAGGACGTTGATGGCTTCTTACAGCATCCTGGCAATGACTCAGCTTTCTACATTGCCTCAGCAATACGAACAAGGGGCCGCTCTTAAAGTGAAGGAAGGACAACCTTAAACCCTCAACCCTGAAGCTCAAACCTAGACCCTAAAATGCGTGTATAGAGTAGTCCAGATGCAGAGTGGCCTTTTGTTTGTAGTTTCAAGGTTTTGGCGCACAAAAGTACAATGATGGAGAATCAAATGGAAAAGAGAATGAACAATCGAATCCAAGTAGTGTTTTGGTGGCTGAACCACGTGATGTTGTGTTCTTCTTATGAAATACTACACCCAAAAGGAGGACACCATGCTATCAACATGGAGACATCTACTGTGATATCCCTCAATAAATCTACCCCAGCCGCCGTTCTTCTGGTACTCATCGCCGCAGACTGGTGTGGTGCACATTCCCTTGTCGAAGGCCTTCAGAGTCATGGGTCTCTCTTTCTACCCCTCCCTAGAATCCCCTTAATTTCGTAGAGAGGGCGTGGCAAAGAGCACAAGCAGTCATAAGATAGGCTAGAATGCTTTTTGCAACTGAGGTAGCCGGCTCCTTTTTTTGGGGCGATACACATAGAATTGTTTCCTTGTATCCCCTGTTGGGATTTAGTAAAACTCGAGCAAGACCCAATTGAGAACACCTAATCATTGACATGCCATACGTGATATGAGGACGCCTTCCATGATCGAGAGTAAGCTCATTTATCCTTATAGGATTTACAAGTATATTCTTTAATCCTTTTACGATTCAGAGTATTAGGCTACATTCCCTAGTCCTTATATGATTGAGTATATTCACCAGTTAAAGGATTTTCAGCGCATCGGGCTGTCCAGTCTTTGATTTGGGATTTGGAAGGGCTGCTGGCTAAGGCAAATGTTAAAGCAGGATTTTGGTAACCCCAACACCCAAAAAAACGACACAGTTCTTAGAACTATGTTTTCGTTCTCTGGTCCTAACTCTTGGGGGTTGAGGTTGCCAAACCATCCAAAGTTGTCACATAATCCGTAGAACTCTAAACTACCGGGCCCTAAGCATACCCTGGGCAAACCTTAAACCCATGACCGTAAATCTATAAATAAGAAATCCTTCGGGCCCCAGTCTAAAAACAAGTATTAGCTACACTGGGCCTTAAAGTCTAAAGGCAATCATGTATATACAGCTGGTACCCATACCGGGCGCAGATGTCGAAAAATGCGTACGTTGGGCCGAAAAAGAGCCTACTTGGGCTGTTACCCTAAACTGCCTATGTGATGTTTTGTAGCTTTTTTGCTAGGAAGCCAGCCCACCTTGTAATCACTCATGATCTAGGGTATGGGATGCTGGATTTGGGGTGTAGGGTTTAGGGCTCTAAGTTTAGGATTTGGGGTTTTGGATCCAGGGATTCGGGTGATAATGTTCTTTGTGTTGTGATGCTCTCCCCTTTCCTCAAGATGTTTACCAGCCAGACAAAAGCTTTCATTGCTTCACGCGGGAAAGGCTTGCTGCAGACATGACCATGCACAGGGGAGCGCTTAGTGCTGGTCAGCTGAATTATCTGTGCCACGATTCTGAAATTGACCTGCGTGCTCCAAACACATGACAAGCATATCTGTCCGTAGTTTGAATCCTTCGCTCACGTGGTGGAAGCGGTACATGAAAACCCCATGTCTCCCACTCTGGATCTGAGACGCTGACAAAGAAGCGCGAGAAGTTGTGAGCAAACGTCGGGGGAGTCTTGATAGTGACCAGATAACCTCAGAAAGCACACTTGACTTCGACAATTTGGAGGTTCATGAAGTTACAAGTTACAAGAGCCAAGACCTGCTTAGACCCGAAACCTTTGACTACTAAAAGGCCGACTCAGGTTTGCATCCTTCCTTCCTTTGCTGCGTACACTAAGCCAAGACAGGTGGTAGGTTTCCAAAGTCATCGCCACCTTTGTTGAATCCCTGTTATAACACGGCTCCCAATACTTGGGGTGCACAGAACCTAATCGTAATTTTGACAACCCTCGATAAGTTGTCTGACAATGTCACAGAGAATGATGTTCCCGGCCGTAGACTCTAAACGCTAAGCCCTAAACTCTAAACCCAAAGCACTAAACCCTAAACGGTAGAAACTGAAGCCCTAAACTCCGAACGCTAAGTCCTCAAGCCCCCTAAACCTTAAACACTGAACCCTGACCTAAACGCCTCTGGGGTTCAGGCTTTCGGGATGTCTAGAGTTTGGGGCTGGGCCGGGGTATCCATAAACTGCAAGAAGCCCGAGGATGTGGAAGCTCAAAGCTGCCAAATTGATGCTTTGCCAGCAGGAAGCCTACACTTCAGGCTTAGCAAAGCAGAATTGAGTTTCCAATCTCCAAGCAACGGGCACCACTTGCCCATCAGTATCAAGCCCCAGTGGAACTTCGGAAAGACGGCCCAAACCAAAACAGGACTTGACCCAGACCCTAAACCCGATGTATTCCTGTACAAGCCCTATATTCCCTGTAGAAGCACCCTAGACTCTTAGACCTTTCATTGCTTGCGACCTGGCCCAGCTAGGCAAGCTAACAAATCCTGGCAGCGAAGAATTCGAGTGATGTTGTAATGCCTTGGGCAAGTAGAAAAGACAACCTGACAGGAATCCAAACAAGCTTTGGGGTTCAGGGTTTTCGGCTTCGGGTTTAGGGTGTAGGGTTCCGGGTCTAGGGTTGGTGGGGGGGAGTTTGGTGTGCGGACCCCAAGCCACACGGTTTAGGGTTCAGGTTTTGGAGCTTAGGGTTTAGGATTTGGACTTTAGGTTCTTTGGAGGCTTTTGAAGAAGCCTTGCACGGCCTGCAAGGTTTATTCCTGTTTAGGACTGACACCGCTTAAGGCGTGCTGTTAAGCGCTGCAGCAGTGTGCACGATCTCCTTGATCACGTCTTGGGGCTTTACGTATGCCTATAAAAATACAATGGCCCTAAATCAGCCCTAAACCGCAAGCTCTAAATAAACCCTACTGTAGACCCTAAATTCTAAATACACCGAACCCCTAAACAGACCCTGTACCCGAAAGCTTTAAGCCTACTTGGAGCCCCAAAGTCTGAAAGTCATACCTACTTATGTAGAACCCTACGGTTGATACTAACAATCCTGCATGACCATATGATACTAAACTATGTTGGGGGTTACCCAAAATTAGGTGTCTTTTTGGGGGTCCCGATAATAAATAGCACTATAGTGTGTTGGGGTCTGTACTGGGTTCCCCCCTATTTAGAGAAACTACCATTTTCCATGATGCCCAGGTTTCAAGGTACTTAGGGTCATGCAGGATTTCGCGTATCCACGGTAGTTTCGGAAACGCGGAGCTTGCAGCGGCAGCCGCCGCGGTACCGGATAACTCAAACGGCACTTCAAAGTCCATTGCTGCAGTGGTTGAGGCCATTTAGGGTCTAGAGTTCAGTGTTCAGCGTTCAGGGTTTTGGATTCAGGGCTCAGGATTCAGGGTTTAGGGTTTTGTGACTGGGGGAACAAGGCATTATCAAGAGCCTCTGGTACCAAGTAATAAACATGGTACCAGAGACCTTTTTCAGAACTTATGCTGAGAATGACCGTAACGAACTACTGGCAAGGAGAAGTATGCCTCTTCTTGGAGGATGTGGGGATACAAGGGCTCAATGCAGATGCCAAATACAAGTATGCTACACATAATTTCCGCAACTCCGGGACTGCCTAAGCCCTAATCCCTAACCTTTAAAACCTAACCCCGAAACCCTACACTAAACCCTCAACAGCGGCCTCATGCTCCAGGTACCACATGACACCAGGCAGATTGGCAGCATTTACATTCTCGAAAGCCTCAGGTTGGACTCACAAAATGTTCCGTTGACATTCACAAATGGGAGGTTTCCTGAAATTAGGGGTACCTTTAAAGGGGTTATGTAGGTTTCTATAAAGGTTATGTTTCTATAAGGGTTATGTAGGCTTTTGGGTTTTGGGTTCCTGAAATTTGGCGTACCTTTTTGTCATAATAAGGATTATATATAGTATTTGGGGGTCTATATTGGGATCTCCGTATTTAGGGAAACTACCAAATCATTTGGCACAGCACGAATCCCAGACGAGAATGGGCCATCCAAACCCCTACAGGCCCAGTATACAATACCCATGCGCCTTGGAATCCTCTGGAGTTTGGGAGCATATAATACCTGTGGGCCTGTGGGTTTGAAGTTCAAGGTTTAGGGTATACTATGGATCCTCAGGGAAAGGACAAGCTGGACCATCCGTGCCCTTGCGACAAGGCTTGCGATCGGAGACTCAGGATTCTCAAATTCCGAGAAACGAAGCGAAACACAGTAAAGGTCGATGCATGCTCGAGGATAAGTTCACGGTCTGGCTAATGGGCCAGCTAGGACCAACTAGGACCCAGCAAATGGCAGTGCGCCTACTTCTGCCCCACTTGACTTGGTTTGAATGCACCAATCGCCCTTAAGTTTTGCTGCTGGGTGCTTTCCGGCTTCATAGCTGCCTGGAGGCGTAGTCGGCACTGCTCTGCGCGCGGTACATGTAGAAGGTAGTTGCGTCCTGGACAAAGTCCCACTACGCGGTCTGGATTCCGGACATATCAGCTAAAGATTGATATTCACACAGTTGCAGCTGCATGCTGAGGGACTGCACGTATCATTGAAGAAGTGCATGCTGAAACGTATACCACCAAGACTTCTGTGTGCATTTGACAACAAAGCATTGAAGTTCTGCGAACACATTCCTGTGAAAATGCCAAAAGCACGCTTCCGAACATGCAAACCTCCTTCTTTGTCATTTCAAGGCACGCGAGTAGCAGGTCTGGAAGTGGAAGTGGAGGGCGCAAGCGGCACGGTCACAGCTGTGGTCGTGGTGGGCCTCCGCAATGCAGAAACCCTAAAGCTTAGCACCACCTGGAACTTTGCTGCCTGCAATCGAACTCTATGCAGGATAGCTAAGGCTCAACACCCCATCATTAGGAAAATATTGCTTCAATCATATTGTGAGTCACATAATATGATTTAGGGTACACTCGTTAAGCTTTCTTCGGCTATCTGGATGACTGGCATGGTGGTTGCTGTGGTCGTAGTTGTTGTGGTTGTGGTGGTTGCCGTAGTGGGCTTCGACGTAGTAGCATCCTCAAGTTCCTCGGTTGCAAGGTTGCTACTCCAGCGTTTGGGGTACAGGGCTTAGGGTTCAGAATTTGGGGCCTGAGGAGCCCAAACCAGCTACGTCGTTTAGGCATTAGAGCCGCAGAGTAAGCACTATTTTTAGATCTTAGATCTTAGGGCCAGGGTTTAAGAGGTTTAGGCTTAGGGTTAGAGTTAGATCTCCTATGATAGCACTGGGAGTATGTGAGATTCCTGGAAGCTGGTCACTGATTCGGGAAACCTCTCCAAGCATTTCCGCATCTGGGCTTTGGGAGGCCTTGGGTGTTTTGTATTTATCGGGTTCAGGGTTTAGGGTTCAGCGTCAAGAAGCAACACCAGGCACACGTCCACTGCTTTGCCCCTCGCTGCATGCCCTGTACATTACAGAATGACCCATGCAAGTCTACGTGGTTGGAGGCTTAGATGTTTTGCAAGGAGTGAAACATCTGGGCACCCATCATGTGTGAAAAGCAGCATAGCTCAAAGAAATCTGCTAACTGTGCCAGTTGTTTCTGGCTTGCCCCTCTGTGACAGGGACATGACAATCTGCTGGGAAATGAGGTTCGAAAACTTTTGAAATGCTCACCGCCGGGGTGGGGCTCCGAAGAAGCTATCCCCGCTGTAGTGTAGAGTTTTTTCATTACGAATTGTTGTAGCACGGCTTTTGTAGTAAGCAATGCTTTGGTTCTACAACTATGCCTACGGAATATAGCGAGAAAGATATTGAAAGTTCTTCCCCGCAGGTCTTTAAAGTCTTCCTTGCGGTACCAGTGACTCTGTATATCCTCGTGATGATTGCGGCTAATCGGGAACAGGACCCCGCCTGCAAGGGTCGCAGTATTTGATGCTCAATGATTGCAGCTTCCATCCCTCAACCGTAAAGCCTAAATCCCCAGAAATCCTAAACCCTAGTTCCTGAACTATGGTACCTCTACCCTGGCAATCCAAGTCTATCACACATGAATATTTCGGGCCTTAATTAAAGTCTATACATAGTAGCTGTCTTGTGCTATTTGGCTCCCTAGGGTATTTAAACAGCAACAAGAGGCGATGAGCTGTGACTCCGCTTTGGAGTCCTGTGAAGAACTCGCGTCTTGACCTGTTCCACTGGCGCAGTTTCGTGTCCTACAATGCTGCTAGGGATCCCAAGCATACACAGACTGGGTCCTGCCCCCCCCACCAATTAACAGTCTACAACAAAGAAAGTTCATACAAAAGGCTCCATATACTTTTTTAGTCTTATGAATACTATCCAACTGTTCATGAGGGCGGTCAGTACCCACAGTATACAAATTATACCTACACTTGGTCCTAAAGCTTATAAGTGTTACCTGCGTTGGGCTATTTGGATCCTTAGGGTTACCCCTTAATTAAGAAATGGACAAGAAAATGGAAATCAGGGTATTAGGGCTCAGCGTTCCGTGTCTATGGCAGAATCCACTGGAAAATACCTAAAAAACATGTTCGGAAACACGTTTAGGGTATACTCAAGTATCTTTCTTAGCTATGGTGTATTGCAAGGGCTCTTTGGGTTGTGGCAATTGTCACTTGCAAGGAAGCGGAACCCATTGGGGCTTACCTTGGGTTTGGAGCTGAAATCAATGGTTTGTACTGTGCTGCGGATAATGTTGATATTATTGAGGGCTTTCATACACAACACCCTATACACGCCTATCTCGTCCCTATGATCCCTGTGAAGGCTACCTTAGCATATGAGTACTTTTTTTGATACTGCCGTATGCCAAGCTTTGAAAGGAAGAAAGGGGTGCATGTGCGATTTGATTTCACAGACTTTGATGCTGACTTGCTTCAGGTTTCAAGACTTTAGCGTTTTAGGTGTTAGGTTAGCTGTAAGGTTTTGGGTTGCATGGTTTGAGGGCTTAGGGTTCTTCTAAGTTGAACGCCCCGACAGCATCCCAGAAAGAAGGTCCTCCAACTACGCCTTTCCCTTCACGGGGTATTGTGAAAGAGGGGCCCCTGAAAAACCTGCGAGATGTATAGGGATAGTAAGAGGATTACAGGGGTCCCCTTCGGAAGTATGTTGGAACTGTTGTCAGAACCTGCCACACGGCCTGCTTTATTTGTCCTCGTTGTGCGGGGTATATGTTATACTATCATACGGTTCATCGTTTTGGCAAAGATCCATGCTTGTCTGCTATTCTGCAACATCAGCGCAAATGGGAAGAGAAGCGTGCACTCGTTGGCGCCTCTGCGAGTGGTGGGCAAGGTTTTTGCACAGCCTTATAAGGACCCCTAAACAAAAGCGACTAATTTTTTGAAGTCTTAATATTACTTGGAGAAACACTGAACGCAAACACCAAGCCTAAAGCAAACCAACATCCTCGCCCGCAACCGGTACCATCCCTAAAGCTAATATGGAAACTCCTATGGCCATAAGCTGCAAGCGGTGGAGCCTCCCCTACACGGACAATAGGCCTCAACAGCTCCTTCGAGATTTCCATGTCAAGTTAGTACGTGGAAGTATACGCTCTAAAACCCAAGCCCTAAGCCTAAAGCGCATATCCCTGATCATGCCTGAGGAGTGCAAGGCAAGTGCTGCCATGCAGCAGGCCAGCCTTAGCTGTGCGATTTGGCAGGTGCGAAGGGGTTCAAGGGGACTTAACCTGTGATACCTCCAGACATATTATATTTTGAATAAATGATTAGGCTTGTATTATAGTAAAACTTTCCAAAAGCTCCTGAGGAACCCTAAGGAAATGGGGGCAATGGGTCCTGAAGGGGGTCTCACAGGGGTGATGTTTAGGGTTAAGGGTTAGGGGTTAATTCTAGTTTCGCGTGTACGGATCAGGGGTTGCAAAAGAGAGATTCCAATGTTTGGTCATGTCTAAAATGCCAAAATACAATGAACCATAGATTTTTGCCTATCACAAGGCGACCACCAAAACGGACGTCCAGTTCTAGAAGACGCCATACACTGATACTGTGATGTTTGACTCTGGAAGTAGTTTCAACTCGATTTCTGGCGGCTGAAACGTCATATCTACAGTTGAAAACTCTGATCTCCCATGGACCGCGCAACGACACTGCACATATCTTCCAAGAGACGCGATGAAAAGGGCAAACGACACTGGCCTCCCAAATGTTGCGGGTTTGCGGTTGTGTTCAACTAGTGCCTGGGACCTCGCTCAACACTAAATTGCCCAACAACAACGACGCCTTGGACAGAAGCACTGTCTACAGCTTACCCTGCCGTCATGCTTTATCATGAGAGCCTTCTCTACTGAATGTTCACGGCTAGCTCTGCGTCGAGTTTAGGGTACTAACTTTCGATTAATCAGGCACCCTCCTGCTGCCTGCCATAAATAACACCTTCATACTAATCTTAAACATTAACCATCCCCGACCCCTGATTTTGAAAACGGCCACCAGTAACGTATAACAGTTTGTTAGGGTTGAATATTCAATGAGGATGTCGGAGTGTTTAGTATGCGTATGCAGGGATTACGACAAATCTACTTCACCAGATTGGCATCGCCTTGGCTGAATCCAAGATCGCTCCCTAGAGCTTCACGCGGCCCAAAGCAGGTACTATTGGTAAACTTTAGCGCGCGAAGAAGGCATGATTGATAGACTTTAGCTTGCAGAGTAAGTCCAAAGTAGATAGCGTTTATAAAGCTCAGCGCCCAAAGAATGTACTTCTTTGGCGCCTGAAAGTGAGTCATTATTCATACACCTGGAGCCCGAGGGATTGCTGGTCCTGCACAGGCTGCGCTGCGTCGACGACGTTGATGCATTGCGGCTGATCCCGCGAAAGAGCCTGCAACTCGGAAGCCACCCCTCCTACTTGGAGGTGGAGGGTTAGGTATTTAGGGCTAACCTATTTATCATTGCATTTATGATCCAGCTGAACCCTCTCAGAGCCCTGATGTGGTTGCACTTCGGATATAGCTGCTCTTTTTCTACTCGGAGTATACCTACTGTGAACCTCCAAGCAGCTGGGCAACCCCGCGGAATCCCTGGAAGATCTGCGATATGAAGCCCAAACTTCAAAAGATGGACCTCATCAGCTTGGTATGTAGGGAACATGTATAGAAACTCTTGTCCGACTTTGGTCATCCATCATCTTGCAGGGGGAGAGCATAATGTGATCTTCTTGAAGCCTGAATATCTTTGAACATTCAGCGGCATTCGTGTGGTTCCTACTACAAGTGTTCAGCCCTCAACGCTCTTTGTTGACACTCCTTAGCACTCAACTCACTAAACCCCAAGCCGTGTGGCTGCAACTTTAAAACAACCTCGACCTCAAAGGTCGGTAACGTAATGGCCCAAAGCCCTTTTTAACAAACGACCCAAAATCTAGTGTTCTGCCGAAATTCGGGGAGTTTTCCTTTGTACCCTTAGGTTTGTACCCTTTGGTTTGGGGTCCCTAAATTATGGAATATGGCCCTCAATAAGGGTATTTGGGACCCAAAACTTAGGGGTACAAACATTAAGGGTACAAACTTAAAGTCTTGGAGAAATTTGTGGGTGGCTGCTTTCCAAGAGGCTCCCTAATAAACCCTATGCCCCAAACCCTGTGCTGAGCTTCACAACCCTGGGTTGATGAATGCTTTGCAATGTCATTCTTGGGATTTGCATTGATAGGGTTTAGGGCTAGGGGCTTTCGGCTTATGGTTGAGGGGCCCCATTTCCCTATATATATATATATATGTATATGTATATAGACGTCAATATACCATTACCCTTCCACAGGGACTTCTGGAAGGGATCCTTTCATTGTTGGACACTCCCACATCCACATCCACATCCTTTGCTTCCGACTTTGGGTGGGATCCTATGAACTGCTTGGGGGGAACTAAGGGAGGGAGTGTATGTAGGATCCCATAATCCTAAGGTCCCAGTCTCACGAACCAGGAAACCCCAAGAGCTCCGCAAAGCTCGAATACATCAATGAATCATCACCCCAACCTCCTAAAGCCCTGAAGTGTTCCCAAAAAGGAACCTCCCCAAAACCCCTAGTTTCCCTGAAGCAGTAAGGGGGTCAGTTCTTGGATCCTTTCGGGTTTCTGGAGAACCAGCATCTGCAAGGATGCTGCCAGAGGTGTGCAATGAGGCATGCCAGCAATACAAGATGCGGTTTGGGGCTTAGGATTTAGGGTGCCAGCAATACAAGAAATTGATGAAGTTACGTGCATAGAATTCTTCTCGGTCGGTCTCGAGGAGCTTAAAATACGTCACGTTAATATGGACAGATCGTGAATCACATGGCTTCCTTATCCAGGTAGCTGAAATTAAGTTCCTTAAGCGCAACCCAGTCTTTTGGCTGTTGCACAAACCAAGATTCTCATATTCTTCTACCTCCCAAAACAGTATACCATTTGGGCCAAGACTACTGCTATACGAAGCCGATTGGGGCTCAACTTGTTACTATTTGGTAACATGGACCGTTAGTCAGGAATCGTACGACTCTATTACCATGACAATAACTCTAAAGTACTGTACTACCGATCACCATGACTTTTTTGTTTTGCATCACGCTTGCGGCTGTTACTGCAAGGTTGATAGAATTTAGTAACTGCCGAAAACTGGCCTTGTGACCCTACCTATAACCCCGCTAACTGGACTTGTAAAGGTTACCAACAGTACAAATGCGGTAATTATAATCCAAGTCATAAGTTAATTGCTATGCCTGTCCTAAACCCTAATTTCCAAACTTGAATCCTTAGAAATCTCTAATTTCTGAGCCCTAATCCCTCAACCCCTAAACCTTAATCCCTAAACCCTAATACCTCAGCGCTGGTTTGCCTTCGGCTGCGGCCAGTCAGCTCCTGCAGGCGTTGTCTTTGCAGTGGTTGAGCGTAGGGTTTAGGGCCATCGCCATTCTTCTGAACTCCATGATGGTCAAACTACCCATCCATTCAGGCACTTTCTAAGGGAAGGATTTCATATGAAAAGCAGAAATCGCACTGGCAACAGAATTAGGACAAGGAAAAAGGATGCCTGGAGTATCAGCAATGGTAATATTGAGAGTGGAGGCAGATGATGGCATAAGATACAGTAAGTGTGGTGAGTTCTTGAAACTACGGTATGGGCTGATTGCCGATGTTGAGGCTATTTCTCGTCACCTGATGTAATGGGCTCGGGGTCCCAAATGCTAGGGTTGTAGGGCTTACGGCTTAGAAGGTTTGGGTATAGGGCTTGGTACCTACGACCCCAATATGCTTGAAATTCGACTTTTAGGGCATGTCATGAAGAGGGTGAGCGATTTGGACTCCTTCAAGACGCCAACCTGTCGAACCCGATGAAGAATAGTAGCCATGGGTTCCCCTACTACCCCCCGAATATTACCTCGCTATTCTTGAAAAAGGTTGAGCTTTGTGGGGGCGGGGGTAATACAAGATGAGGCATCCGTGAAGTACGGGCATGTTTAGTAATCGTCCTTTCTTCACAAATTGGGACGCTATAGCTGTCATATCAGGTGTTGAGCTGGGGGTTGGGTTAACGCGGTTTAGAGGTTTAGGGTTCAGTAGAGAACAAGCTGCGAATTCGTAGCCTTATCGCCAAACATCCTGGATGATGTTCTGGAGCTGCGGGTCTCCTCTCCAAACCCTGCGCGACAGGGCCTGAATTGTTACCCTGGAGGATCAGATGGAAAAGACACTGGATAAAATTATGCGGAATCTGGCGTTATATGCGGGCTTGTAGGGATTATGTGATTTTGAGGTGTACCCTATACCTTGGGTCATTCCCCCCTTACAGCAACAGTTACCGCAAGAGGTATGAAGATCTATTGTAAGTAGCCTCTTACGAAAACCTTTTTACGGACAGTTACTGTGATGGGTGGAATGGCTCAGGGTTACAATCCCATCTTCCATGTTTTGCCTGTCTTTCTCCAAGCCTGAAGCCCAAGAATCCTGAGCCCTACATATCCATCCCTAATCTCTAAACCCTTTGGAGCTCTAAGTCCCAAATGCTCTAAACTTCTGAGCCCTAAATCGTCAATTACCTTTCCTAAGACAGCTCCTGTCCCCGATCTTCATCCTCACCGCTCGAGGCACCCGCTAGGGATCTCAGGGCCTCCGCGTGGAAATTTAGGGTTTAAGGTTTAAGGGGTATATGGTCTAGGGTTCAAGGTTTAAGGGTTAGGGTTTGCTGTGCTACGGCGTTGAAGCAGTGATGCTTCAGCGATCATGCATGCGTGCGGCGTTTTACGCGACATGCAGCTATGGCCTGACTGTTGCCAGCGATCTAACACCTTCACCCACCACACGCCGTCTGAGGCAACCGAGCCACCCAAACCCCCTTTAGGGTTTATGACCTGAACTCAATTAGGTCCATCTTGGCGAACAACACAATTTTATCTTTAATCTTTAGGTTGTCGCTGTTAACGGGTTCCGAAGGCATCGTGATTGAAACGTAGAAAGCTTTTTGGCGAGGAGGGGGACGGAGGCGGGAGGTGCCTGACTCCCCAAACGCTTGAAATTTTCGCTGGCCCAGCCTCAGGGTCTAAGCTTGAGGCCGCTGAAAAGTTTGGAGGCGTCTATCAGGCGCCTGAAAGATTTGTGTGGGAGGCTTTTGGAGGCCGCTGCGAGGCGCTGGAGGCCTCTGCAAAATTTCTAGAACGCCCTTGCGAGGTTAGGCCCTTTCGAGGCGCCTTGTGAAAGCCCCTGGGACTACCGGACCAGGCTCTGTTGACGGGGCCAGAAAGGTTGACCTGTCGCCATGGAAGGCGTGGGGCGTAGGCGCCGCCCACCATCATTGGTGGGCGGCGTGCTTTGAATTTGCAGCCCAATGGGCCAAGGTACTTCAAGGGTCCCCTTGGAAAAATCTGTAAAGTTTCAAATTCGGCTTCTTTATCCGGAACTCTAAGTCTATGAAGGATACCTTCATTCATCGGAGCCTAAGCCTGCAAATAACGCCTGGCTTTTTGTGAACCCTTAGAGTATAATTGAGGCCCGAAGAGGTTCCTACATAGCAACTTCAGGGCCGAAGTGCCTACCAATCACCACACCAAATGAACACCTCCTGGCAGTTAGGCGGGGGATATTACGGAGATGGAATATATCAAGTCAAATTAAGGAGAGGGAATAAATTAAGTCAAATTAGTACCTGTACTTTTGGGCAAGTATGAGGGCTCAGTTTGGAGGCACGCCTTCCCCTCAAGTAAGCATGAAGCCCAGCGAGCCCCCTTTAAACAAACCAGTGGCCTTTGTAAACCCCCCATTTGGGCGTCCCATTCGATTGGGGCAGATTGCGGGTTGGGCTGTCTTTCCTGAAAAAAGGCAAATCCCATGTCTTGTGCAGAGGGTTACGGGCGGACAGTACCGAGGCATGAACGAGAAGCCTGATTGTAGGCTCTACTATGCTGGACTGTCCATAGAAGAATCTAGAAAGTTTTGCCACATCGTGCACCTGTCAAGAGGCCTGTCACTACGCAGGACTTCCCAGAGACCTCGAGCATTCCTGATCAAATTTGCATCACTTACAAGCGGCACTATGCTGCAATTCCTAAGCCATAGCGTGCACGAGGTTGTGCGAGATTTCTTTTATCCACGGTAGCCGGGCATGTTGGAAGTAACTAGTGGTTTTTGGTGGTTGAAGCAAGTAGGATTATATTCTACATGTATAATACCAGACCCAAAAAGGGGATCTCATTTACTTTGTATTGGGTACCAAAATGTACCCAAATAAGATGCTACTGAATTCGGGTTGAACTCCATAGCTGCCCAGTCCCTAGGCCCGGAACCCTCCTCATCACTACAAGCCAAGCTACATTTCCCTCCAAATAAACGGACCCTAAATCCTTGTCCCTTATCATTTGGTATGCTCCCAGCGGCCTGGGATCCTCACGCGAGGAACCAACTAACTGCTGGGATTGGCCATCCTACGTTCTGTGAGGGCAGTGTTTCTACTCTAGCATTTTATCCACCCTTTTTACAACCCCCCCCCATCACAATTAGACCGCGCCCCAACCGAGCCTTATGAGGGAATCTGTTTTAGAGGAGGGCGAACAAATAGGTGGAGTATTGGATCCCGTGACTTGAGATGCGATGCCCTGTCCTCAGCGTCGATGTCCATCGCTCACTGACGCAACTAATCTGGGTTACGGTTGCTCTTAAGACACTTTTTACGGTACCATTAGAAGGACACACTATTAACTATTAACTTTGTTTGGAACTTGAACGTGGGCTTAGGCAAATTTGCGGGGACCTGGGAGTTAGAAACCTAATTATGATCTTTTAGAGGTAGGTTACCTAAGTAACCCGGCCCAGGGTCCCACCAAGTCGTGTTGCGGGTCAGGCGCGAAACTGCGTTAGGAACCCATGTTGCTAGGAGTTCCAAAGCTCTTCTTGGGAACATCGTTGCACAAACTCCGGAACACATGTCATTACTGACAACAGCCTGGGCTTAACAGCCTGGACAGCAGCGGATTGTCATGATTCTTACGGGTCCATGTAGCTCCATGTAGGTATGTAGTATTGACCCGGGGCCCAAAATGGGGTACTAAGCGTATACTCGATACCCCCATGGAACTTTTGGGGATGATGTTCCTGCTGCTCATGATGCGGTGGTTGCCTGAATCAAAACTGTGGCGGGTACGCTAAATTTCATCCTTCATGCCGTTCTCCTTTGTCTGTCCTGGGTCCTATGGCCCCAAAGCCTAAACCCTTAACCAGCTCTCTGGACAGCGGTGAGCACCAAGCATGCAGTCGTGGCAAACCGGGTGCAAGCACTAAAGGCTGGTCTGGTGCTTAAAGTCTTAGGTCTAGCGTTTGGTCACACAAACGGTTCGAAAAAATGTGACTGTACCGGCTACTGGACCGGACGCAGGTGCTAATAGTCCCATGGCAGGTGCAATGCATTCATGGTAAAAACCTGCCCACCATCATAGGTGCGCGGCTTACGCCTTGGGAATCTTCATGATTTTGGGCATCTTCCGTTTCTTTGGGTGGAATTTCTCAAAAAAGGAGGCCTTGGGGCGCTTGGGATATACAGGGATTGTAAGGGGATTCTAGGGTCTCTGCCAAGGTAGGTTTAGGGTTTACGGGTTAAGAAAAACCCACATTAACACCTTGCAACCTGGCTGGGCCAACTTTGACGTTGAACCTCAGCGTTACAATCTTTAAACTTGGTGCCCTTTTCAAAGACCGTGGGAAGCAAACCAATGTGAATTCTCTGGCTCGCCAGTTCGAAGCCGAGCCTCATCCGGTATTCTCAACAATGACCCCCCACCCCACCCCACCCCAAACCCTGAACCCTACTTGGAGGCCCGGGGACTTAGTAACAATGTCTATCTGGGCTCATGACCCTACTTATAAGTCCCCAACATGGGCTTATAGGGGTTACCCCAGGTATAAATAGGGTTATAGCCGCAGTTATAAGTAAATTCTAAGTCCCATAAGCCTCTAAGCAAGCCTTAAACCCTAATCCCTAAACCCGCTTTAAAGTTTAAAGCCTTAAATTCGCAACTCCCCGAGGCAGGAATCCTTTTCTGCGTAAAGATTTCCACAACGGCGTTGATCTCTGCCCGAGCTGGGACATATGTGGGAACAAGAGTTTAGGGTTAAAGGTTTTGGGTACGTTTCCTGGAGCCTGGGTAGAAACGAGAATTTCAGCCAGCTCCGTATACACATATATATCTATATACATACTACCGCCCCCACACGACCCGCTTTTTTAGCAAAACCCACTGCCCTGCACTTGATTTTCACTATATATATCGAAGCTATTCTGGGAAATATGCAGTGTACAGGGATTTTAGAGGTATGGCATCATCAAGGTCACACATGCTACACGCTTCAGCTAATACGCCTGGACATAGCAGGAAGAGGGCATGCGTGTGATCACACACCCACAATAAACTAACATACAAGATTTGGCAGGGTTGCGTGTATGCGAAGGATATGCGTTCGGGCTAACTCATAAGAGGTGGAGTCAGCTTGTGCATGTCTGGATATGCACGCTCACGACCGCTGCACAAGTACTTGGCGCGTGGTAACTTCAGCTAGGGACTATGCAGACTCTTGCTGTTGGCACGTTGGCCAGCATGACTCGTGCGAGAGACTAAGCATACGGTCTCCAGTTAGTAACTCCTTACCACGTGATGTGAGCTTGTAAGAAAATGCCACGGAAAGCCAACACGGATGATCCTTCGAGGCATTGGATCTGTAACTGCACATGATATCCAAAAATGTACTAAGAACTACCTTAGTTTCTAAAGAGGGAGCCAACGCCCCTCGGATGAACCTGAGGTGCTGCAAGTACGATTATCGGCGCTTCTGCCGAAACATGAAGTACTTGGGAAAGAACAACAAGCACAATGCTGAAAGAAACATGTGAATATCATATATACCAGGTCACTTTCGAGAGCTCACCCCTGATGTAGGTGACATTGCTGAGGAAGATTTTAGAATTCCTACATAGAACAAGTACACGCTTGACACAATCAAGTCTCTGCTTCAACGTCTTTCCAATTCTTGCCGTCTCCGAAAACAATGGTCTTCAGGCGGTTATGTACAAAATTCATCGGAAGTTCACACAGCTCTCTTTCCATGTCCTCAAGACCCTTGCCATTCACATCGAGGAGGAAGTGGATTGTCGGATGAGGAAATCGAAGCCACTTCATGTGGAGAACGCTGCTCTGGATCTGCAAGCTCTGTTGTCTGTGCCCCCGCCTCCTTCAGAAAAGAGTGGATGACGGTGATGCTGATGCAACCAGACATGGCAGCAATGCGATGAGCATCGGTGTTTGTATTGACCGCTGGCTTTGTGGAGTCGCAAGTCGAGAGGGTCTCGAGTCTCCATTAATGGGGCTAAAATCTCGAAATAAGCCTAAGACCTAGTAGTCCCTAAACCCTTTGTGCATCACCGTTAAGGGTAGGAAGGTCTTCCATGATGTCTCAGCTCGGTGGAGGAACGCCTCAAGTCCACATTTACTAGCGACCCTTCGCCTGTCAGCCGATCCCAAGGCATGAGCCTTCAAGCTAAGGTCTCGGGTTTAAAGTTTAGGGTTTAGTCAAGCTAGGTAGGTGTAGTGCGAAGCACTAGTATTGTCCAGAATGGTAAGTATAGACTATAGGATCTTCTCTAGTTACAAGTTGAGCATTTCCCTACGTAGCCTTTTAACCCTAAACCCAGGGTGCAAGCCCAGAAGTTATCTGCCTCGCAACGTTAAGTCAACAGTCTTCATCAGGACTAGATCATGCTTTCAACACCCTACTAAGGGTCCAAGTACCCAAATAAGATATGATGTCGGCGCAGTGTATCAACGCAGGAACCCTTCGGAGCCCCTAGTATGGGCCCTGAATTCTGGCGTCCTCACATAGCCAATACATACCTTAGATAATGATTCATGTACTTGCACACTTCGGGATACCTTCGTGCACCTGCGTGCCAGGTCTACGTGCCTAGGTGCAGGTCGGCACCACAAGCTTATGCAGCCGCTGCACGGCCCTGACAAGCCTAAACCCTACACCCTAACGGTTTAGGGTTCAGGGCAAGCTTTTGGGACTCGCCAAAATCCACAGATTACGAGCTACCTACGAAGAGAAGGTAAAGCCCAAATCAATACCAATATCTGCCCATGATGGGGATGTATAAGGATCAAATTTGGGGGTATATAGGGCTTAGGGTGTTGAGGCCACAGAAACAATACCGATAAAGGAGAATCACATGCAAAAGAACATGGAAAATAACATGGGCACTGGATTTATGTAGGTGTTTATGAGTATCATCCTGAATGATTACCTATATCATGTTGAGGTCTCTTTGGGGTAGCCTATAAGGTGATGATACAAGGTATCTGGGACCAGAATATTGGTAACTATTTAGGCTTCTACTTTACGCTTGTGGCAGTTCAATTGTTAGCACGGCATGACTAGAGAGCACGGGATGCCTTATTTTAGGGTTTAGATTTCAGACTTGGCTTCTCTACCTACTTGTCAACACGAAAACTTCTGGAAATGAACTCCGGTCCAGGCGTAATTATAGCCCAATAAACGGCGGTAGTTACACCCCAGTCATCACCCTATTGTTGGCTTCTAAATGGTTTATCAGTACAGTTATCAGTTTAGGTTATGTTTCCCTGAACCTCCAAGTACCCCCCATTCTAAACCCTAAACCCCAACCCTCCCAACCCCCACAAACCCCCTAAACCCTAAACCCTATATAACCCAGTATAATCGTTTCCATTTTCTTTTCCATTATTCCCCTACAACCCCAAGTTAACCCCCATATCCTAAACCCTACCATTTGCATCATCCCTTCGGTCTTGGGTTCGGAGACAGATGCGGACAGGCCGAAGCATTGGCACAGCGAACAGATACGGGACAACCGGCTGCCTGTGAATTGGCTCCCAGACTCCCTAACTTGCTGCTTACAAGGACCTATGTTGGAAAACTGATTCAGGTCCAGGTAAAATACTATCTTTTTATGTACCCTCACCTTTGGGAGCCTGTGCTATAAAAGGAATACAACGAGGGACCATCACTTTGAACATCTGTAGGTCCTGGCACCCTTGTCCCGAGCGTCCTATGCAGTTCTTTTATGTTTCTCAAAACAATGCTCATCTAATCCCTTCATAAGACACCCCAAGAGCAATTCCACCTGCCTTTCTCGATTTTTCCCCGCATGGTTTTTCCGAAAACGTGGGGTACTTTTTTCTGGATCGGGTTCAGGGTTTCAGCTTGAAGGTTAAGTTAAGGTTTAGGGACAATTGGCCTAACAATTAGTGTGTGTTTGAGCTTGAGGATGAAGTTTTAAGCATAATGGCCTCAGATTCGGGTTAAGAGTGGCAAGCGTGCTTTGCGCTTGGCCATGACAGTTGTCAGGCACTTGTGGAAATTTTGCACTTCAAAACCCACACCCTAAACCGCTGACTCCTCATGTGTGCCATAGTCTAAACAACCCCTATAGTGGTCCCCTGTATAATCCCCTAAATAACCCTCTTTAAGGACTCTAGACTCAGAATGGAAAGGGTGATGGTGGCACAAACATGAGCGAATTCTTCAACGATCCGCTCGCGTCCAAGATCAGGGATTTTCGTAGGATCCCCTACTACTCCCCTCTATACTACCCCCCCGAAGGTTCCCCTCTTAGTTAGAATTATCTAGTTAATTAGGCCAAATTAAAGTTAATTAAGCGTGAACCTTGGGGGGTGGTAGTACAGGGGGGAGTCGTTGGGGTTTAGGATTTAGGCTCACTATCCCTTTATCAAAAAATGGTTCTGTAATCATGGGGTATATTCCTTAGTTAAGGTGTTCTATCCCTATGGTTTCCACTCCGATGCGTCATTTTCTTTTCCAGTTGATTCTCCGTTACTTTTATTCTAAGGAATAATTTCTCTGGTCAGTGTGACTCTCCATGTTTCTGGACGTGTGCTAAGCCTTGGTTTTATACTACAAGATACGGATCAAAAGTACTTCCTGCGGGAAGAGGAAACTAAGCGGTATCCCCAAACCCTAAGCTCGTAAACCCTAGACCTTAAACCATTAAGCCCCAAACACCTGAACTCTAAAACCCTCAACCCTTCAGGGCATTAGGCTCTCTCCGCAGCTAAATGTTGATCATTCTGCAGCGCATCTAACGACTCATCGACTTGGCAACCTTACCTCAGGGACCAGGGTTTAGGGAGCAGGGATTAGGGCCTATAGGGATTAGGGTCTAGGGTGTTTTGGGATTAAGGTATTTATAAAGATTGGAGCTTAGGGTTTAGGGAGTAGGATTTAGGATTTAGGCTTCACGCTATCCAGTTTGAAATCTGAAAAGGTATCCTTGGGGGCCAAGTACTTAAACTGGATGTAATTTAGCTCAAGAACGATACTTTGGTCTCAAAATCTAGATTATTTTCGTACTTGGCTCTTTAGGCTATGGCCTTCAATCTACTACTGCACATGCAACTCCAATTGAAATGAAACCGATGTTGTTACATCAGATGGAAAGCTTGAGCACCCTATGCATTCGAGGCCGTACCAGGATAGAAACCAAACCCCTGAACACCTGTGAGCTCCAAAAAGCAACCACAGATTTGGCAACCAGCCAGGTGGCCTGGTGCTAGCCTTTACTTGGAGGTTCATGGGACTTCGTAACTGCTTAGAACTGGGCATATATCCTTACTTATGATCCCCCTAAATGGCCTAAGGAGGGCTACCAAAATTATCCGTAGCGTTCTGAGCCGAGTTGTAAGTAGTTACTAGGTCCCATGAACCTCCAAGTAGGGTTAGTGTCTTCGGGATCCTTAAGCCCTACCATATCTTCGGGTACTTAAACCTAGGTCTAGTATCCTGTATGTAGAAACTTAGGCATCCTACAAAACGGATATGGCGTTCGTGTCTAGGTAGGGTCTAGGGCTTAGCTTGTGCACGAAAACTTTGCCCCAGGGGAGTTCTTGGAACTGCGTCTGCGTCCCTTCCATACTGTCTTGAGGTGCATATGTAAAAGCCCTAAGCCCTCAACCCTAAATAATGTTGCGGTTTCCGTGTTCCCTTTGATTCCTCATTCAGCCCCGCGATATATAACTATAGGTCTCTTTGAAGGTTCAGGGGGTTGACGCAGGGGAAACGGGCAGGCAGGATGGAGTGCGGCAAGCAACTTTCCTTGCATTTCTCCCACCAAAGTCCTGAGGCGATCTAGCGCGCATGAACTCAGTAGGACTACGATGAACCACTTCAGTTATTTAGTGTAACTAATCATTATGAGGGCGAACGAGCTCTTAACCGTCTTGACGGCGGACAACTTGGGCTTCCCCTGCCTTTTCCATTCCCCCATGGCCCCATTAACTATATACTGTATGTCTCACGCTTGCTGTTCCCCCCGGCCTTTGTTCTTACTTGGGATCAAGGACCCTGGGTTGGATGGTTCAGGTGGGTCCCGCCACAGTGACTGCGGTTAGTTGGAAGGCTACAAAGATGACATGAGGAGTTCTCCTCCCCCCGCCAGACGGCCGATAATATATCCTAAGCCCTTAAACCTACACCAGACACACATCCCTATACATGCGTCCGCGCTCCGTGTTCTCAGTCCTCCCCTCCATGGTATGGTTTTCATCAAGCACTCTAGACACTCTCTGTTTACAAACCTTAATAAACATCTAGAAGCCCCAGAACCCCTTGACCCCTTCAAAAACCTGCCATGAAATTAATGAACTCTCTGCAAACCATCTTCAAACGTGATAGAACCCCCTATACACACTACAACCCCAGTCTAGACCTCTAAACTCTAAATGAGACCACCAAACCCAGACCACAGGACCCCGGTGGGACCCGTTCATGCTGCGCATATATTCTTCCCTACTAGGTGCCCTAAACCTGAAACACTGGACACTCTGAACCCCTTACCTGTGTGCTGATAGGAGAAGCTCGTGGACCCCAGTGCTCAAAGTCCAGGACACTATGACTATCCTATGCCGTCTAGAAGGTCCTCATTACAAAAGGTGTTTGAGCAAAGTCCTCTGGGCATGTTTTTTCTTTGCCAGGAACAACCTTGCAGTCCAGTGGCTCGAACTGATCAATCTTCCAAACTCTGACCTTGTGTGGGTCAGGATGGGCTACTGCTGCTGCTAATATTGTTGGCCAAAGGTTTAGGGTGTAAGGTTTAGGATGGTGGAAATCTTGTTCCCATCCTACGTTCCTCAAAATGCTAGCACATTCGATAGGTGAGGGGCCCTAAGCGGCGTAACATTTCTCCATCCAAAAGTTAAGGCCTTCGCATTTATCTATACTGGCCCCGCACCTTTTCTCAATCTGGTGGGGGGACCAGTAGGGCTTATCAAGGCTCATTCGGCCTCGTTAGCGTGGGAAGGCACACATGGCGGGGTTTTATAGCGGTCCTATGATTTTAGGGTTTGCAAAGACTTGCAAAGTACAAGGGCCAGGAAGCTAGGTGATTCATAAGTCTGGTCCGGGCTTTGTAGATTTTAGCGCCCCCAGGTGGGTGGTTACCAGGTGGATATCCCCATACTGGGCTCATACAAGGCTTGTAAAGCGGTAGTGGAGTCACACGTGGGTCTATATTGGCTTCCTTTAACAGAACCCACCTGCTAACTACCCACTTGGGCGTTCATTGATAGCCCAACTGCCCAAAATTCTGGGGCTTCAGGCACGACATACTCGGACACTATCATCTGCTGAAGTTTTGGTAATCAACAGCCTGAGACTTGGGCACTTGGACCCTGAGAGCCTTAGGGTAATCTTATCCATACAATGCTTTGCAAGTTATTGACACCTGTGGGCAACTCCTCGCTATCATCCAAAACAAACCCATAGTAGAAGTCCAAGAGGGACGCACAGGTGTTTATTCAAGCTCGCCTTGCCAAGCTTGCGCGGGTCCCATGCTTTGAGGTTTAGGGTTTTAGGGTTAAAGGCTTGCCATAACGAATGCATGAGGGTGGCATAACCCCTGAACCCTAAAATGTCTTCTGAGAAACTCCCTCATGCTTCAGGCAGACAGCTGTGCCCGTTGATTGAAGAGTGAGAAGCACGGGCTAGCTTTTCCCTAAAAGTCCAAATACCCAATAGGTAAGTACTTGGATTTTTTGTAAGAATAAGGTCAGGTTTTGGATGGGTAACTGAATATTGAGTACTTGGACTCGTAGGGTTTGATCTGTTGGAGCTAGAATCGGGAAGCGCTCGGGCTCTTAGCCTGTGTATAATTATTGTTTTGGACGTTTAAATCTTCAATAAATAAGACCTACTTTCGCCATTTCGGAGCCCTAGGAAAGGGGTCTAAAAGATCTTCTAAGGTCTGTTTGCGTTCAGTTTCGGACTTGGTGTTCTTCCTGTTTTGCAAGTGGTGCAAGGAAGGACGCAGTTGCGCCTTCCGGCTTATTAGCCGGACTCGCGGGTGGCATGGCCCTCGGGCTACAGCTTGAACCAGGGTTCAAGTCCTACCAAGAACATGCAGGTCACACGTCGATATAGCCAAATCAGCTGTTCAAGGAGGTCCCTTTGTGCGCCGTCTCCTCTTGGGGGCCCGTTCCAGAAGCAGCTGCTCGATGTCCGCGTAGTTGAAGTAGCGGGCAGCTAGCAGCGGCGTGCGGCCTTCATTATCGACCACCTGGCTAGACCCGTGCTGGATGAGCAAGCGCACCATGTCCGTGCTCCCCATGAGGCTCGCTCGCCACAGGGCTGTGTCGCCGTCTGCAGTTTTCTCGTTAATATCAGCACGATTTTGGAGGAGCAGCTGTGCCATGTCCGCATTGTCCAGAAGCACCGCCACGTGAAGAGGCGCCGACGGCGCATGGCCTCGCCCTTTCCTAGCTCCGGCCGCAACAAGAAGTCTCGCGACTTCTAAGTTCTCAATCGTGCAAGCCACAAGCAAGGGCGACCTTCCTGCCTCATCAGGCTGGTTGAGATTCGCCCTCATCTGAATTAAGAGACTCGCCACTTGAGGCTGGCCATGTGCACACGCTGCAAGTAAGGGTGTCGATGCCGAAGTATGTTCAACATGAGAAGCCCTGTTAATATCGGCAGTGGCCTCAATCAGCTGCCGCGATGTGTCTACCGCGCCCAGTGAGCAAGCTTGTAGCAAAGGGCTTCTCCCGTTCGCTCCTTCCATGTCTATTTCGGGGCCATCGACCCCTGCCTCAAGCAAGAGGCGCAACACATCTGACTGACCTGCCGCACTGGCCACATGAAGTGGTGTGTCCGCATTCACGTCACGGGCCCGCATGTCTGCGCGTGCCTGAAGCAGCAGCTCTGTGACTTCCTGGGCTGAAGCCAAGTTGTCACATTATGGGTATGTTACGGAACTAAATCTTTTTCCATCTGGCAACCTATTTCTACTTGGACCTCCCGAATATCCATACTAGTAATTGTAATCTTTAACCCCAAAATCAGGAGCATACATACATTAGGAAGTTTGGTGCCCTAAAGTCTATAAAGAAAGCCTATTTCGAGCTACTTGGATCCCCAGGCATTTGAGCCCACCACTAATATAACACAAATAATATAACCTTAATACAACCCCAATATAACCCTACTATAACCAACCTAGCTTCAACCTGTCCATGCACACATGCCACGTGCAAAGCTGTCAGGCCGAAGTGTTCGTCTCGGCGGTGTAAGTCGGCCTCAGCCTGGCTTCAGGTCTACAGGGGTTTAGGAGTTTAGGGTTTAGGAGTTTAGGGTTTAGGAGCTTACAATAGACACTATATAACTCATAGTAGAAGTTTCCATTTTCTTGTCCACTATCCCCATACAAACCCAATAAACCCTAATAAATATTACCCCAATGGCTAAAGGGGTTTAGGGTAGATAAGACTCTTTGCACATTAACTAGGCCAAGGCCTTCGGGGCACTGGCCCCAGGGCTGTGACCTTGGGGTGCAGTTGAGCCCCTTGCTTGGCAGTTTCTTCCCAGAAGAGGGGGACCCCAATATACTATGTCCTTGTTATTGGGAGCCCCAAAAAGGTACCCCTAGGGGACCCCAATACACTATGTCCTTATTATTGGGAGCCCCAAAAAGGTACCCCTAGATTTGAGAAATTCCCACTTAGGCCTGGCGTAAGGCCCCGTGTACTTGCAGTGTTGCACATTCGCAGCAACATCGCACACAGCAAATGCCCAGGCACAGGCTCAGTATCCTGCAGAGTTCTGGCAGCGTGGCGTGAATCTTGCTTGCGCCTGTTGGTCTCGTGCCACGTCCCTGGAACCGTAAGCACCCCTGTTTTCATAACGCAGCGTCGTTAAGTTGACCACAGTGCCAACATTGCAATATCAGCTTCGCCGGCGTGAAGTTGCTTCCTGTCTGAATTCTCGGGGCCCCGCTGGAGACCCCCCAGAAGCAGCTTGCAATTCACATGTGCTCCGGAGCCTTCCGCCACCCTATGGATGTTGTTTCGAGAATCATTGGGCTCCCTCAGGATCTTCCAAAACCATCATGAGCTGGGACCTTTTTGAAAAGTAGCCTTAAGGGTCGTCTTAGGCCAGAGGTGAGAAAAGATTTCACTGGGTTTTGGGTGGCACCGCAATGAAGGAATGGACCCCCATTAATGCTGGCCGAGAGGGCCAGCATCACCAGCATCATTGGGATTAACATCTCCGTTTTGGGGCTTCTAGTCTGCCTGTGAGCTGTTGGCCAGGCATTTTTTGTGGGACGCGCTGGGCAGAAGCTCACGTACAGCGCACGCTGTGTGATTCCGGCGTTAGCTTTGGCAAAGTTTTTAACCTGCACACGGTTTGCCTTCTGGCGTTGCACGCCCCTGGCATCAGCCCTTAAATACACAACACATACTTGGACTCCAAATGTATAAGCACAGCCTGCTTTGGGCCTTTAAATCTATAAACCTTTGTATGCAAGACTACCATACGTGAAAACGTGTACTTAGGATCAGGCCATTTTTTTGTATCCACTGTAGTACCCACTTTCGGCTTTTGAAATCCTCAGGGCTAGCCTCTAGCAGCAGTCGAACAGACTTAGGGCTTCCAGCAGCAGCTATGCACAGGAGCGGTGCGGGTGGCTGCTGACTTGATGAATTAGGGTCTTGTGGCTGTTGCAAGAACTCCTGGGCTGTTCAGAGGGTTTAGGAGGTTTAGGGTTTAGAGTTTAGGCTTGCGAGGTTTGCATACATCAGGGAACACCGATTTAGGCACCTACATACTCCCATCCTTATCATAGGACCACCCCTTCCCCCCCAAAAAAAAAACAAGAGATATATATATATATATATATGCATGTTTTGCGGAAGCCCTGGAAATTCCCTCATTAACAGGGATAAGGGTCTCCTTACTATTGCAAGTTATCTTAAGCTCCTTAACTCAGCAACCCAGGCTCTTCCACGGCATGATCGTCATCATGTGCAATGGCCATGCAGAATTGGTTCAGGCCGCCAGCGTCCAGATCATTGAAGGATAGGAGCACGAGGTGGAGCTGCAGCACACCTGGACCTGGTAGCTCAATCGGAGCATCATCTTGCAAGATCTGGCCGCCTGAAAAACCGAGCTGCGTGTTATATTGGGGTTATATTGGGATAATGGAGAGTACATTGGAAAACATTATAAGATAGGAAGTATAATATTGGGTTATATAGGGGTTATAATAAGCTAGTAAACACATGTGCAAACTCACAAGGAAGCCATGCCCAGGCTCGACATTTTCACTCTTTACGGTACCCAAACCGCTAGCAAAAGCCAAACCCCTGTTCCTCTGGTGTTTCAAGCTGGTTTTGGTTCTAGCTTGAGGGTGCACGTTCTTGAGGGTAGGCACTTTGCGCCTCAAATGCCTACGTTGGAACTGCTTCGGTTCCAGGTAAAATGCCGTTTGGTAGGTTGTCCAAACCACGGCCCCTTTTTACGTACCCTCACTTTTGGGGGGCCGTACTATAAAAGGAACACAAAGAGGGACCTTGCCCAGAGCGCCCTACGTACTTCTTTTTGGGGTAGTATATTGTGTCAAGCGCTGAACCCTACACAAACCCAAAAGGAACCACATGAACTATAGGCTAAACTCCTAATATCCCCCTTAATAACCCATATAAATGCCCCTATATAATCCCCAATATACCCCCCCTACTAGTGCTCAGATGCGACTTTTTGGGGTGGAGCGAAGCCTTGCAGCAAGCGCTGGCGAAAGCGCGGTAGCCCAATCTTCGCTGCAAGGCGTACCTTCTCGTTTGGGGTTCCCCCCCCAATAGTGGAGAATCAGCTGGAAAAGAACATGGAAAATGAAATGGAAATTGTGGATGTATAAGGGAATTACTTATCTTTGGTTAGCTGGGAATGAAGGAATGGAAAAGAAAATTGAAACTACCATAATGCGTTCTTTAGGGTTTATGACGGGATAATGGAAGAAAAGAACATGGAAACCATGTAATGGCTTGTATAGGGACTACTATAAGGATCTATTCCTTCATTCCTAGCTAACCCAAAAAGGGGCTGGCATCTTATACTACGCGCCTTCAGGACCAGGGTTTATAGGGTTACTCCCTTACTCCCCCATACCCCACAGAAGGCCCAAACAAACCCTACTTAGGCGTTATAGGATTCGATCGCTCCATGGAGTCAAGGGAGATCTCTTGGACCCTGCATGTGCCCTAAAAAGGGGTCCTTTTCGTGGGATATTTGGGGTACTCAGCAGTTTGGCATTGCCATACCAGATCTCACCTCAGGAATCTAAAGTATTCATGATCCTACACCCTAAACCCTGAACAGTAGTTTCCGTTTTCTTTTTCATTATCCTTTTATAACCCCTGTATAACCCCTATAAATCCCATACTAGTAGTTTCCATTTTCTTCTCCATCTTCCCCAAATATTGCCCCAAATCTGTTGGGACCTTTGTGCACAGCAGATCTTTAGTTTTTCAGTGTTGGACATCTAGACTTCCTGGACTTGGGTATGCTCAAAGACTAATATCCTGCCCACTTCACAGGGCACCTAACTTCCCAGATGAAAGGTAGAAATACAAGGCCTACACTTACGTACCCTATGCCGAAAAGCCTGGACCCTCGAACCCTGAACCCTAAATATAAGGGATAATGGAGAAGAAAATGGAAACTACTATCATATATTGGGGTTATACATAAATAGGGATATAGGGATATTGGGGGTGCGTGTACAAGAACATGAGTGCATGTGCAGCAGTTGTAGAACTTGTACATGCGTGTAGCTGTTTGGGACCACAGAGGTGACATGTGTCCCCAGCACGTTGTATACAGGTAATATTCAAACTTTCAGTTCTTAATCGCAGTGTACAACTAGTGACATTGCATCTTTCTTTCCTTCTTTTCCGTGTTGTTTGTCTGTAGGTTTGAGCTTGATAGTTTCCTCTCGCGCCATAGAGAAAAAGGTGTGCTAGGACTTGGCCATACCGCACGTTAAGTTCCCAACTTGTGTGCATACCCCAGTGTCAGCAGGTGATGAGCCCAATCACCGGCACGCATTGCGTTTCTCCTCGGCAAAGCGGTATGGCAAGTCGTCCTGCAGGCCAGGAAGGTCCACAGCTAACGGTAAGCCCTCAGGGTCGTTCCTTCTCTAGGACTTCTGGCGGAAGTCCTGGACAACCTCGTTCGCATGTTAATGCGCCTTCAGCGCAGTCGTATGTAAATCCTCCCAGTATGGGAGTCAGCCATCCCTGCGCCTTTAGGCACGAAGGACGTGACACAGTAAGTCACGGTCTTGTGAATTGTAGTGGTGCTCCAGGCATGGGTGTCCCTTTGGCGGAGGGCGCTCGTACAGTTCCTGTTGAGTACGTGCTACCTGCCGATTACAGCAACACAGGTGTAGTCAAGTCTGTTGAAGGGGACGCCCAGATCACAGGTAGTGTTTCATTGCCACCCTCAGTTGGTGGTATTCCAGTGGGAGGTGACCCACATTGTCAGGTGCTAGCAACCGGGAATGTTGCGCAGTTCTCTGGATGTGATGCTAGTGGAAGTTATGGTTTGAGTGAGCGTGAAGCTTTGCTCAACCAGCTTCAGTATGTGTCAAACGGACCTGGACCCCCGATCCTCGAGATGCTTTCAGGTTCAAATCTTGAGGATGACGAGTGGATTCCATGGTTTCATCGTTTTGCGTCATCTACCAGTAATGAAGCTTTTGGCCAGGCTTCAGCACCGTGTGTGGTAGGTGCGCAGTGTTAGTCGATGGTAATACCGGACAGTTAGTTAACGGGTTAAGCGGTATGTGTAGGCCACACCCGGGGGCATGTCAGTGTGGGGTTAGGTGTTCCGCAGGCAATGTCGGCCCTGGTTGCCTCGGTAATCCCGGGTGTGCCTCACGCCCCGTAGTGACCTTTGATGGTCATTTTGCAGACTCTGGCGGAGTCTTGCCTGAAAGTATTAGGGTGAGTGGTAGTAACATGCCCCATCCTATGGGTTCAGCTAGGGCGGGTGATTCCTTGGATGATAGGGGTTTCGAGGTAACGGCCTCCACGCAGTCGGGTACGCCTATCCATGCCCTGCACGTCGACCGTTGGTGGTCTTGCGAGCTTTGGAGGAGCTCTGCATCGTTCCCCGTCAGGACCCTGTGCCAATTGGCCGCGGGCCACTCAGCCTGAAATGATTGGTTCGAGTAATCCCGAGGGTGCTGCTATGTTTTTTACTGGTCAGGTAGTAGGGGGTGGAAGCCAAAGAGGTAGTCGCGGAGGCTATCGGCTGAGCACCGCCCGATGCCTGCCGAAGAACATCGCTTGTGGAATCTGAAACTACGAGCAGATATGGTTGAAAGAGCGGCTTCGAAGGCAATGAACTCACAGCATTTGCAGCAAAGGTTGGTCGAGTATGAAAGACAAATTCAGGTACTACAAGCAGCCCTCGAAGTGCAGAGAGAAGCCGAGGCGGCTGGCGACTGCAGGATAGAAGAAGCACCTGCTACTTCAGCATCAAGGGTAGACGTCGGTCATGCAGCCAATGCCCAGCCTTCTTCTCCGCCTTGCTTGCCTAGTGGGTACTATAGGCGCACAAATTACCCTTCATCCCTGTGTTCAATGAAGGTTCAAGAGGTTTCTACTCCTTCTATGTCTTCTGCATCTCAGGTAGAATTACCCTCAGGTCACTCAACTCCTTCGCAAGAAGAGGGTAATCAGATTGGTGCAGAAAAGGGACGTTCGGTTCAGGTGGTAGAAAGGGAAGTCTAGGTGCTGCCTCTGGATAGCCAACAAAGCATTGGTAAAGAGGGCAATATGCCTGATCCAGTCAGTGCAACAGTTGATTCATCCAGTGTTGTTATAAGGAACCATCAGGCACTCAGCAGTAGTACAGGCCTCCGCCACAAACCAAACGGACACTATTCCGGAATCGGTAGTCAGGCCTGATACTACGCTTCCCGTAGAACTGCCTGAACCAGTGGAAGCTGTAACCTCTGAGTTAACCCCACGTCAAAGGCTGTTGAGACCGGAGCATCGAGCTGCCCTACCTGACATTGACAAGGTAGGAGATCGATTTGAGGAGATGCCCCTAAACCAGATCACCAAAAACATGACTCTTCTGTATGTTCAAGGTCATGCCCTCTTTCAGCAGGCTAGAATTTTGGACATGGATGCAGAGATCCTCGCCAGACAAGCAGCTGGGTATTATCAAACCAACCATCACCGCTACCACGATTTGAATGGTCAACCCTCCTTGCAAGGGGTTTGGTAACTGGTTGCTGTGGTACGTAGCCTCAGTCCTGGCACCTGGATTCAGTAAACAGATCCCTAATGCCACTCCAGGAGGTACGTTTATTGAAGGGGTCAAATGGGAATGGATGGCAGATGAAGATACCACAGTATTGAGTACTCAAGGCACTAAACTGCCAAAGTGCCAAGAAAAGGCAATGCTGTTTGAGAAGATTTGCAAGCTTTTCAAGCCACTTACCGACATTGCCCACAGCTGCCCTAAGCTCTTAAGGTACTTGAAGAAAGTGGAAGATTGGAGGGATATGCAGTTGTTATGCGCCTCGTACATTCAGCAGGATCCAAACAAATCAAGGTATGTTGCTCCTGCACAGCAAGTCCCAGCAGTTCAGGACTCAAATAATAACTTGCCAGCTCAAACTGCACCGCAATCGTTGCCCGAAGCGTCTTGTTCTTTGCAGCCAGTTGGAGGCCCCTAGCACAGCTCCAGTTCAGGAGCTTGTCCTGGCAAGAGACCAGATAAAACCGGCAGATCAATCTGCATCCAGCAGTAACCTGGCCTCACTTTGCCTCGTGATGCTCCTAGAGAGCCAGTGTTTGAAGCGGATATCCAGGACCCAGTCCAGGGACAAGTAAAGTTGTGGTCAAGCCACTTAGGTGAGATATGGTTTTATCCTAAAGAAGGATACCACACCTACAGGCTGCGAACCTCAATGAGGAGGAAGACCCACTCTCGAGGGTTACCGTCAAAACGCTCATTGGGAGCAATGAATATCTGGACGAGCACGTGTGATGCCTGATCCAGTGGAAGGTTCAGGCATACCAGTGAACGTGCCCCCTGACAACGAAGAGTTAAAGGAACCACCAGGTGAATGGACCGCGCCTGAAGCCCTAGTTGGCGATGTGTACGAAATGCGAGTTCACTCTAAGCCCACGGCGTATGTGTGGCTCCAACGTGGCACCTTATGGGCATGGTTCTATGTAGGAGTCCATCATATGGGCTTGATAAACATTGATGATCCAGTTGAGTGTCCCATTACAGAGGTCTGTGAGAAATACATGGTCATAGATGGGGCGGACGTTCATGATAGCCTTACTGGTTCCATGGTTCCAAGTCATCATCAGAGACAGGCGATGACGAACAGGGGCAAGAAGAGAACCCAGGAGATGACGAATCACGGGACATGCCAGTGCGTAACATTGGCGATATCATCTCAGTGAAAGTGACATGTCCTGTGAACGAAGAAAATTATGTGTGGGCAGAAATTGTTGATGACTACCGGGCCGTGGTCGTCGCGGCTCCCCAGCGGTATTTACCTAAGCTGAAGGCAGGGGATGTCGTCGAGGAGGTCAAGATTACAGGCCTTAGAGGCCAATACTTCGTCTGTGAAACCCCACCCAATCTAGCAGTGCTAGTTGGTGAGCCTGAAGACTTTGGTAATAACGAAGAGGATGCCAAGAACAAGCCCGAGCAGTTTCTACCATTTCATCAACAGTATCCTTCCATCGGGATACTGAGAGACAGACATAAAGAGAGCACACATTCCAATAAAGTGTGCAAGTAGTATCCTCGAGGTTCGTGCTCACTTGGTTACTTCTGTAACTTCAAGCATTTAGACTCACAATCTCCTCCTGGATGGTCCTTTGCAGTGCTTCGCAATGATGGAGACGTAAGGGGCATACCCGTTTCGAATCGCAAAACGTGCTATCCTTGGAGAGACGGTGCTTGTAGGTTTGGAAATTCACGCAGGAATGCGCATTTCAGGAACGCAGGGGCACATGACAACGCGCCATTGCAGGTAACAAGTCAGCCTGCGCGGCCAAGTGAACCTGCTGATGCATGGCAGAGTAAGTGGCCTCCGTTGTCTTCGCAAGGTGGTAATTCACAGGCTTCGCCAAGCAAGTGGCCTGCGCCTTCCCAGCCTACAGGTAACACTGCACCCCAAGGGGTAACAACAGGTAGTACGGCTCCTGATCGTGACGATTGGGCAACAATAGTGGCGAGGGTTCAGTCATTCGTCCTGCCTCAAGAACATTCTGGTACTAAAAATGAGCAGACTGTCGGAATGAGGGACGGGAATAATCTAGTAGCTACGCGCTACGCTGCGCTCCCTCCTCCTTGACAGGCGCCCGCCATGAATCCAGGCACCTGCATGCCATCGGCTTCCACTCGTAGCATACTGGCCGCAGCAGCCAAGCTACTCCACAGCCTCTCAGTACCAGCCAACCTCAGAGCGAAACGCAGGTGTACCCATTCTCGCAGCGCAAACAGGTGGTTACCGACAGTAACACACCCGAAGATCAGGAATCCACAGCCCTGTTGGCGACAGGTACTCGTCCTTCCTGGGCAGATCTGTCTGTGAATGACCAGGACGGTTACCCTGATGGTGATAAGCGCCCAGTAGAAAAGGTGGCTTCGGACAGCCAGTGCAGTGTACCATCTTCTCCACCGTCTTACCCGCTGTTTGATAGAGTTGTGATTACCTCTGTCGAGTGGGAATGGAGAGAATCGGTTGCTAAGCCAATTTTGGTTGCTGCGTTCACCCACATTGGTTACGTTGACCCGGCAGGCACCGCAGATGCTCTGTTGCAAGAGTCCTGGAATGATATCCTGTCCGTTGTCAAAACCAAGCACACCTTAACAGCGTGGGTTCATAAGCTTCGGTCAAAGAATCCGAGGTCACGTGTCCTCAAGTCCTCTTCCGCAGCTCAAGCTAGCGGTAATTCTGCCCCCGTGGTTCAGCCTTTGCAACTGCCTCCGCAAGTTGTTATAGGTGCACTAGGTTCTAGGTCTTCCAATTTTCGGTGCATGCCATCGGTAGCAACCTGGTGTATGCCACACAATGTTACTATGCGCCAACATCACTATATTGGAAGTCCTCGTTCGCCAGGACCTAGCAAACCTAATTCCTTTGAGGACCCATATGATGCATTGGGCAAATGCAATCAGACTGAGTCGTCTGCGGCAGATGGTGAAATATTCCTCACTCCTAAGTCAGGGTCGGAAGAGCCTTCTGCAAGTACAACCGCAGCTCAGGATTCTGTGGCAAAATCGGTTCAGTTCAACCATGATGCTGCCTCTCAGACCGGTCGTGCACGCCCCGGGGAATGGGCAAGATCTAGGCGTAGTCCTCCTCAGAGGCCTCCTCGCCAATTTGCGCCTCGCCATTCGGGTTTACTACGCAATTCAACCTTCGTCAGGGCATAGATTTCGATAAGACTTTAGGGTATCCCGGTGAAGGGCTTTCTACTGGTGATAGTTCTGACACAGAGATGCAAAAATGGTTTGCGATTCCAGGTAAAGCAAGAACTGTTATCCAGGCCCCGAGGTCCCCAAGTAGTTCGCCTTCTGAAAAGGCGCGCAGATTAGGAGCATGGTCGTCATGGCCTTCTGCAGATCCACCAGTTGTAAGCCCAACAGAGATCGGGGGGGAGTGGGGGCTACAATCTGGTAATAATCAACATTTTAATTCTGCCTCAAGTGCCAGCGCTGGCCCAACCACAGACGCGGTTGAACCAGCTCCCAATGCGTTGTTGACTAGAAATTCATTTTGGCCACACGTACGGGATTTGACTAGATACTTAAGGTTGGGTCTAAACTCAGCTTGCAGTTCTGGTGAACCCCAAGAGACGACCCAGAGCTCACAGTCTCAAGACATCGAAAGAAGAAGGCGTCTCAAAGACAGTGCTGCAATAGCTGAGGGAATCGAGCAAGACCTCAGCAACGCCTTTATTGATCAAGCATTGGCCGAAGCTGCTCATGGTGAGTCAGCCAGCTTGGAAGGTAGTAGGGATAACTCTGGTCGTCCTGGCGGGACAGACTGCACAAGTTGGGGGTGTGTTCCTGGCACTGGTGATAGTGCCTTCAGTTGAATCAATTGATGCTAGAGATGCCTATTTCCACGCAACGGAAGGCCATGTCGATCAGGTTAGTAGGGGCATTTACGTCTCTACACCTAGCCAAGTAGGTCAGCTCGTTGATAACCGTCTTGAATTGGTACCAGGTCCGTTGCACCCTTCACAAAGTCGAGATTCATGCGTTGACAACAAGATGACTCGAGAAGGTGCAGAACGAGTGTACCTCGAGCAAAAAGAAGCTTCTGCTTCTAGCGGTGTTGCACGTGAGGGTCGTCGCATCTGTTGAGATGCCAAATGAGGGTGAAGGAAATCGCCGTGAACCATCCTCATCCTCTTCCTCAGCGTGGAATTCCGATAGGTCGTTAACCTACAACTACTTGAAGGATCTCCGAAAGTTTGATAGGTTTTACGGCCAGAATCCGGACCGTAGTCGTGGTTGAGTGAGCTCTCCAGTCAATCAATCGCTCAGAGGTTATAGCGGCCAGTGAAGCCGAGCCAGTAACTGCGGGGGAGGTTCCTCAAGAAGAGGAGCCACGTACCACCAAAGTGTTCTTTACAACGCCCGATGGTACCTTTGAGTTCTTTCACCTCTCCCGGACACAACTGGTTGAGATATTGTCACAGAAAAGGGCTGCTTCGCTCGCTTGGAGACAAACAACCTGTGCATAGTACATCGGTAAACAACGACTGATCTTTCCTCGAGCAGCTTCCAGATTCTCAAGAAGGGGACACGTTGGAATTTCGATCTTCTCAGAGGGCTGAGGCCTTTCATGTTCTCCGGTCTCAACCTAGTCAAATCCAGGTTTCTGACCCGTCTAACTCTAGTAATGATCCACCTGGTCCAGCTCTCGTTCGGGTGCTGTTCTCTACGCCTCGGACAGAAATGGGAGAAGGCACACTCACCAAGGGAGTGGACATCGCTCGTGCCCGGGAAATTCTTGGACATTGGATGCCAACAGATCTGTCCTTGCGCTGCGGGGGTAATTAATCTCCTCCAAATGTGCATCCCTATTAGAGAGCAAGCACCGGATATCAAAGACGGGCATATGCTATATTTTGGATCATTTAAAAATCGGGCCCCAGCAAAGTCGTCTGACCCATCGTCGAACGACCCAGGTGACTCGAGAGCCTGAGCCAGAGGAGCCTAAAAGCCCGCTCTTAAGAAATGGTCCTAGTGGAAGCGCTAATCCAGGCAACGCTAGCGCGTGCCAGGATCAGCAGGATCAGGCGGCAACTGGCCAAAGCAGCCGTAGAAGGTGTTAGAACCTCAGCATTCCGCCGATTGACTCCACTAAATGCCGTTGAGCCTCCAAGCCCGTCATGGGGTTCCGTGGACTCTTCAGGAAGAAGACACCATGGTAATATTAGCCCCGCAGCAATCGGGAGACAAGCTCGGGGGAGTATACAGTTCCAAGTGCTAGTTTGGCAACCCCGGAGCCAGAGCAAGAGCTAAATTCAATCTCTCGAGATGAAGAGCCAGATACAAGGGCTGAAGAAAGGGGGGAGTTGACCTTCCTGGAACAACCAATCAATGAGCTTTTAACAGCCCGTGGTCTTCAACATTTAGCTCCAGCGCTCGACACCCTAGGGGTAGGTAGGGCTGCTGATTTAAGCTGCATATATGTGGAAGATCTTATGGAAGAGGGAGTTGAAGATTCAGACGCTCGGAGATTATTGCATGGGTTTGAAACATTTGGCGCTATCAGATCGTTTCACCCCAGCTCCCCAGAGCAAATGGCTCTTCCTCTAAAGCTTTACGGCCGTTTTGGTGCAGTTGGTCCTCGACCAGGTCGCAAAAGGCGTGCTCAGCCTCCTCCTCCACATGACTACAGGTGGGACGCTCCGGCCCAAACTACCACCTTAGAGTGGAGGCAGCCCAGACCTTTTCACGACGAGGTGTTCAGTCAGAGGGAGCCGATGACTGCCGGTCATCCAGTATGGGTGGACGGTATTCGCGCTCCTCACCTGCCGCCTCCTTTCGGTCATGGCGAGGCTAGCAGCAGCAGTGCTGGCCAAGGTCCTGCGTTACCGGCCACGCAAATCCTCTCTCCTCAAGATAGACAAGAGTACCTAAAGGCTTGTGAACATGATCAAGAGCTTGAGGATGAGGTACTTGCTTGCGTGCTGGCGACTGAACCTCCCGAATCAAGAGGAATAGTCAAGGGTGCTCAGGTATGGGTCAAATTTCCTAATGGTGAATTACTGGCGCTGGAGATTAACCACTCCGACTAGTTGTCCAACCTTCTTGACAAGGCATTACGACGGTCAGAGACCATAGGTCCTATCCGTGATGTGCATGCCACGTGTGGTGGGAAACCCATTAATCCTGCAATCCCTTTGCACGCTCAAAATGCGCAAGAAGGTGGCTATTTACGCATTCATTACCGTCTTAGGGGCGGAGCTCCAGGACAAGGCCGACAGGAGTGCTATAGTTTCGTGGAAGGTAGGTGTACCTACGGGGTACGATGCCTTTTCAAACATGAGGTTAGTGGAGAACAGTGCAGCATGTGTGGCTCCGTCGATCACAGTTCAGAACGGTGTGTGTACAATGGAGGCGGTAGTTATGATCCCCAGCTCGATCCCAATGCGCTTAAAGACGCAGAACGAGCAGCAGCTCGAAATAGAACCCCTCCATCACACCTGAGGCCCGTCGAGCCTCCACATCCTCCACCTCGGGCGATATGGAACAAGTACAATTCTTGGTCTAGTTGGCCATCTAAGTGCTCCAATATCTGGTACGAAGATGATGATGAAGAACAGGAGGAATGGATCGAAACAGAAGCCATTAGGGCCCCGAAAGTCAAACCACGGAGTCCACCCAAAGCTCCACGGACTGGTGCAATGCTTCGTCCAAGGCCCGCAGGCAGCGGTAAACGCCCGCCTACACCACCAAGGGCTAAATGATCAAGACCAGCTACAAGCAGTGGTGCTCGGGTTCCACCTCCCAAAGTGGTACCGCCCCGGAAGAGGGAGCCTAAAAGGCACAAGGAATCTCAGAGTATTTCTGCGGTGACCAAGATTGAAGATACTAGCCCTAAAGCTGAGGTGAAACAACTGGTTCCAAAAGGATCAGTTGGACGCAGCCTGCAGTTAAGAATAGCCTCCAAGAAGCGTAAAGCTGCCAAAGCTTCTACATTTTCGAAGAGGTCTCGTAAGGTCTCAGCCAAGAAGGCTAAGGAGGTCGTAGAACCGGTCGAAGCTTCACCTAAGTATCTTCAGCCTACACCTAAGGTAAAGGCGTCGTGATACCAAAGAAAAGGCTCCTCAGAGCCGTAGGAAAAGCAGCACTGGTAATAAAGGCCTTCCTTCAGCCGAAGTGAAGCCCGTTAAGAGCGAGCTTGATTATAATCCTCTGGAGGAGGAGGAAGATTATGTAGCAAATGCCAAAAGGGTAAAAGCCGAAGCATCTCCTGAATCCTCTGAGTCCGAGGAGGAGGACAGTCAAGGACCTGAGCAAGAGGTCACTGATGAAAAGTTGACTGCGCAGTTCAACAGGTTAAAGGCTTCAGTAAAACCTGAAGAAAAGCCTTCTGCCGCAGCGGCCAATATGGCTGGTCCTCCAGCAGATGCTGAAGAGACGGGTAATCGACCTGTCAGGCCTCATGGTAATATCGACCATCCTCAAGAGACAGTGGTTGCAAGCCTAAAGTTGGGCTCTCTTTGTCAAGGGTTGATAGTCCATGAGGACAGATTGCAGTCCAATCGTCTCCCGGGCAATACGGTCATTATCCACGGAAACCGCCATGCAAGTGAGTTGAAGATCCTCATGCACAGACAGGGTTATAAACTACGTTTCGTTCAAGGAGACAAAGAGGTCGAAGACGACTTCAAGTTAAAGAACTTATCTGATAAGATATCGCTTCCTTTTCTGGAGGAACCTGTTCCAGGGGGCGATCACAACCCTCATTTGCAATATGTCATAAACCAAAGCCTGGTGGGTACGGCATTGGCGAATGACCCACACGTTCCATGTGTGTGTTGACACAGCACACACCTCGGTTTGTGTCATGCATACGCCCTGAGGCCCAGCACTGTGTTGTGGTTCTCAATGTAGAGGGCACTCCATTGATCTCTCCGGAGCCTCGCGGAGCTAGGATTGAGCAAATTCGCAGTGCTCTCCGGTTAGGCCCAGAGGTTACTATGACCGGGTTATGTGGATGTAAACGACATTTCGTCCAAGTGGAGGACGGAGCTTTTGTTCCATGGGGTGCAGCGCTCGTCCAATGGACCAGGCCGTATCGTCGGAACGCTCCTTATCCGTCATAACAATAACGGCTCTTCTGGGAAAGAGAGCCAAAGCACATCCAGTTCTGGAGGAACGGTCATATGTACGTAGTGCATGATGACGTCCTGTAAAACAGAACGGGGGCAGTGCGTGTACAAGAACATGAGTGCATGTGCAGCAGTTGTAGAACTTGTACATGCTTGTAGCTGTTTGGGACCACAGAGGTGACATGTATCCCCAGCACGTTGTATACAGGTAATATTCAAACTTTCAGTTCTTAATCGCAGTGTACAACTAGTGACATTGCATCTTTCTTTCCTTCTTTTCCGTGTTGTTGGTCTGTAGGTTTGAGCTTGATAGTTTCCTCTCGCGCCATAGAGAAAAAGGTGTGTTAGGACTTGGCCATACCGCACGTTAAGTTCCCAACTTGTGTGCATACCCCAGTGTCAGCAGGGGGAAAAACCCTAAATCCTCAACTGGGTTTTAGGTTTTTCCGGTCTAGTTACAATTTCATGCGTATGGACTGGGGTCTTTGGGGTTTCACCATCCTTTATTTGTTTACGGGCCGGAGTTCATCCCACATAGTTTAGGGTTAAGGGAATACAAGTACATTCATGGCTCTGAAAGTTTTCGGGTTTAGGGCTCAGTAGTCCAGGTCCACCAGATTAAGGTGTACTTAGCCTCAAAAACAAGGCCAACGGCCTGCTGCTCAGGGGTTGCTGTTCAGGAGCTTAGGTCGATCAAGTTACATTTTTGACTCATGACGAGATCCTATCAAACGTACAACGTATGGAAGAACATCATATGGTGACTTACTTTAAGTTTCTCAACAGATGCCACCCTAAACCTAAACCCCTAAACAATCACTTAGTTGGAGTTCCTCAACAACCCTAAGCCCGCGACCCTAAAACTTAAACCCTAAGCCCTAAGCCTAAATCTCAAATCTTAACAGCATCCCAGACATTGTAGCCCAGGTTCTTTCAGACCTCGTACGGTGATCTGTGGATCTGCACCAGCATCCACCTCTAAATCCTCGTCGGTGAGGGACAGCACCTGTGCCCCTGACGTCATGGCCACAACTTCCAGCATGGGCAAAGGTATCTTAGGACACTTGGGCATCCCCCTACCCAGCCGACCCTGTACCTCTGGGTGGTTCCTATACAAGAAGTTGGGGTCCGAGGAACTTATCCTTTTAGACTTTGGATACCTAAGTTCAAATACAGAAAAGGTGGAAGTGTAGAGCAACATTCCCCACCTTACGCACTCCTGGCATGACCTCTGTTTACGCTGAGAGTGTACGTGCTGGTGGTATGGGACTTGCAGAAGCGGGAGTTGCAAAAGCAACAGACGTTGAAGAGTCTGTTTGAAAGCCTCAACTTCGGTGCGATCGTCTACGGGAACTTGCTTGAGAAGCATGTATAGGGGTAAGGTGGGCGTCATGACTCTGTTAGGGTGAGCTGCTTCACCGTCAGAACACAGTGCCAAAGCATGGGGCCCCTGCAGTTCGGTCGTGCGAAGCCGAAAACAGATGGTTGTCGATCGTCAACTGGCAAAATTGCTTGAAGCATTTCCCTCCCAATACCCTGGTATGATATATCAATTTCCATTTTCTTTTCCATTATCCCAATAGATACCCTATTATAATAGGGTATCAAGCTAATCTGCAAGTTATTCTTCTGGCTGTCACTTCTTCAAGAGGCAGCGCCTCATAATGCCTTGGGCTATCTACTCATGCTCAAGTAAATCACAGGTTGGAAGGTGAACGGAGTGTGTCAGGAGGGCGGACCGGAACAGCAGTGCTCTGCCAGCTGCTGTAGCTGAAAGAGATCAGCAATGGTCCACATGCCATGCAATCCAAACGGTCCATGTAGCTATATAGTACATACTTGGGTCCTAAAGTAATCATATGAAAGCCTTTTCGAGTCTGAAGTATACACTACAGAGCTACATGGATCCTTTGGATAAGGTTTGTGCCGTCTCTTCTGTCCTCTCACGGGCTGCAGAGCCTGCTTTTAAGTGATTGGCGTTCCACAGTGTGGTGTCTACTACTCTCGGATCTCATCTGATACGGATGCTGCAAAGCAAGCTGATCCGACACCTATACGGCGGACAAATCGCACGGCAGCTGGAAACTCAAGAACCAAACCGTAAGCAGTACAAGCTTTGCGCTGAGCCCTGTAAGCTCACGGGGTCCGCAAGTGAGATGTCCACTGCAGTTGAATGATGACTTTCAGGCACCGTAACCTGTATCCATCCCGATCTGAGATTCAGGGTTGGGGTTTAGGAACACGTGCAATGCTGCAGCCAGGGCCACTAGCTCGGAGATTGGACCACGATGGCCTAAGCTCAGACACTGCAAGTCAAATTGACACGAAGAGCATGCATGTGGTTATCCCTTCCGCAAATGGGAGTTCAAGAGAAATGCCGGCCTCTTTGTGGGACCCCTACTTGAGTTATACATTCTCTCCCCGTAAAGAACCAAAAGACATAAATAACTTCTCGTGAGTTGCTCCTAAGAGGAGGTTTTCTTAGACCTTCTTGGAGGTTCATAGGAATTATGTGGTGTTTAGGGTTTAGGAAGGTCCCCCAAAAATGGAGAACAGAAGGGAAAGTACCATTGAACATGAAATTGAAACTGGGGCTTAGGATTTTTGCATGTTTAGACGACGGCAGCCGAGGGTAATTGCACTAGAGGAGTCGTGCTTGCATGGTGCGTTTGGGGGCAGTTTTCTACCTTTTTCATTCATAGGGTTCGAGGAGGTCCAAGTCTTTTGCAATCCTGAACTCCTAAACCCTGGGCACTTAAGTCTGTAAATGATACCCGCTTCGAGCCCGAATCTGCAAATCGTATCTACCTTGGGCTACTTATACTTGGATGCCTAGGGAATTGTTTACGGTTAAGGGGTTTTGGGTTCTGATGCCACTGTGCGGCTGCGGGAGATAAACAACACTACTGCTGATTCTAACATTCCTGCAGGGCACTCAGGTCTCCATTTCATTCTCTATCTGCTTTTTCCATGTAATTCCCCGCAATGAGGAATATGTGAGCCCTGGAAAAAATTTATCACATATTCCTTAAAGGTCCCCCCTAAACCCCTACACATCACCTCATAGGTACCCCCAACCTAACTTCAGTCCGTAGCATTCTATTATCCACCGTAGCTAGCCTGCTCCAAGCACTGCCTGTTTATTATCGGACGCAGACGACACAGTTTGTGGTTCAGGGTTGAAGGTTGGCTGGGAATGGAGCTTGCAAAGTGATGGTATGATGGTTTCTTCTGCGGAATCCGATCAGGCTTGGTTCAATAAACGAGGCGTAGGGTTGCTGCGGGCATTGCTATAGGGGCTTCTTGCTCCCAAACATGCACTCTTCAGATTAGCAAGTCTGTGTCATGAAGCTAAATGTTAATGGCAGCGGTAGAAAAACCTTGAAGGCAACATGGCTTGGTGAACACAACAATGCCTATGCCCACTCCCTGAGCGTGGATCAAAGAGCTCGTAGAAACCTGCATAATTTCCAACATCTTCCCGCAGAATCCTCGAGAATGTATAACATACCCCAACCCTATTCTAATTAAGCAAAACATTTCAGGATCCGAGCCGTGCCGGTGCAAGACCCAAGACCTCTAAGCACTCCAAGGTGGCTATACTTGGGTATATCACCACATTTGGAAATTTCCAAAAACCAGGGGGCCCCGTTTACACACCCAGATATATCATATTCCTAATTGTGGGGACCCCCAAGGAAGGACGCCTGTTGTTGAGACACCTCCACTTATAGCTTCAGAATCAAAGCAGGAGCACCCTGAACCTGGTAACTTGGGCATGCTTGACGCCCAATCAGTCTGGTCTCAGAACCCGTTATTAAAAACCCTGCATGACGCCAAGTACTTACTTGACAAACCTTTGGATTATGGTGCTAAAGCATACCAAGGTCAGGCAAGGCTGTTAGTATCAACCCTAAATCATGAATCTGTAGGAGAGCCAGGAGATTACCGTACACCATCAAGTCACCTCCTGCATGTTCGCTTTGAATTCAATTCCCTGCTACGAAAAAACCCTGCATCGTACTGGTGCTTCATGGGCAGTAGGAGAGGGAATGAAGGAATAACACCTAAACCTTCAGTCCTGCAGTGAAGTCAATAGGGTTTCGCATAAATGGGGATCTACTCCACTCACCCTCAAGCACCAAGAAGTGAAACCTACACGCTACAAGCCTAGGGCTCTTAGTAATCGATCATATAAAGGGTTCTGGGTTTAGGACTGACTAAAGTACCTTCAACCTGGTTTATACCTACCATAACCCACATCCCAAATACTTAAATGGGGTATTTGGACTCGTACTAGCGTAATGCGATAAAAGCCAAGTTGAACTCAAAGCCTAAGCCTCAAACCCTAACCCCTAAACCCTAAATCCCCTAAACCCCAAACCCTAAGCCTTTAGGGCCCAGACCCTGCAGCATGTCCTGGCAATGCCTCAGCACTGCTATTAAACTGTCTGAGGAAGGCCGGAGGCATTCACGGTACAGGTTTGTGGTTTGGGGTTTAGGGTTTAGGTTGTGTAGGGATAATGGAAAGGAAAATGGGACTACTATATTACGGGAATATACTCTTGAGGAATTGAATGTTAAGGGTTTAGATTGTAGGGTTAAGATTGGTACAGTTTTCGGGTTTACCTGGACCCTGGGTGTCCTTCCTGTTTTAGGGTTCTGTCTTATCTTTCGCTAAGGTCTATCCCAATGAGGGTAGGACATCCAAGGTCTAAGTAGTATGTAGGGCCGGGCCTAGGGATTGTATGTAGCGGCCCAAAATACTTGGAATAGGGCTTTGGGGGTATGTCATACTACTGCTACAGGGGAGAAAAGCGGTAATTTGTCAGGCTTGTACAGCACACTCTTTCCATCTGAGCCCTCTTTGGGTTCGCGTTGGCATTGCAGCTGGCGTTCAGAGTCATCAGGGTGCACGCAACGTGCCTGCATCATATATATCGCCAAGGAAGCTGCTGACCATCACTCAAATTCCAGCGTTTACGGCGTGTCCAGCTTCTCAGTATCCAGGAAGATGCATGATGTAGACTGCCCCTGGCTTATAAATCCAAAAATCCCCTCCCCTTACTAGGCATTATGCTGCGGATCCTGATATCAAGGCCCTTAAAGAAGGAGGTGGTTTATGAATCAGGGGTCTCACATGTGCTATAGTCTAACCTCCTAGTATCCCCCCCCCCAAAAAAAACCTATAGTAGGTCCTTATACAATCCCTTGTGTAACCTCCCTTTAAGGAGTTTAGGCCCTAAACCCTATACAACCCCCCTTTCAGCAGCTTAGACCAGGGTCCACATTACCTTGTTTACTGTGCTTGACTGTGTGCTTGCAACTCAGCGTTTCTACTATGAGCTAGTAAGCTCGGCCGGCTTCTTGGGACCAGGACGCGGTTCAGGGTCTTAGGGTTTAGGGTTTAGGGTTTGAGGGTTTTGATTTTAGGGTTCAAGGTTTACGTTTCAGGGTTTGGGGGTTTAGGGTTTGAGGATATGCAGTTCAGGCCTGGCAAAAAATTGGACATGCTACTTGATTTGAACAGGTGAACAGTTGACACCCTCACTAGATCCCAAAGAGTCCAAATGCCCAAGTATCGGAGCTTTCGTTACGATAGATACTCCCAACGCTATGTGTGACAACAAGCCTCAATATTTGTGTGTTGGGGAAAGTGCTCCTGAGCGCGTATATGCCCACATGAGGGGTTCTAACCCGACCTAACCTAACCACACTACAAAATCCGAAGCCGAGCCAGTACATGCTGTACGAATACCGACTGTGGATACAAACTCGAAAATCCAGATTCTCGCGTATACGCTATGAAGAATCAGTAAGCATAAGCCGGAAGATCCTTCTGATCACCAACCCCTAAACCCAATTTCCTAAGTACAATGTGTTTCTTAAACTGTCGCCTCTCAAGATGAATAATCAAAAAATATGGGAAGTATCTCTAAAAACACAAACTAATACTAATTCCTAAGGAGACTGCAGTAATTGGACTGGGATTCAGGCAGATCAGTGTCCCAAATCTTGATGATCGAGTCCTGGCTCATAGCCCGAAGGATGCCATTTAGGGTTTAGGGGTTTAGGGGTCTGGGGGTTCGGGTTGAAGATTTAGGGCTGAGAGTTGAAGGTCTAGGGGTTTAGGGCTGAGGGTCGAGCAGCTTCTTGCTCGGGCTCTTGATGGGCAATACGTGAATTTCTATGTCATTACCAGGACCTACCCAAAGCAAGGTCAACCAATACTGGGTTAGCAGGGGTACAGTGATACCGTGGATGTAGGAGATCTTGTACCACCCTTTGCAGATCCCAATAAGGGTAATTACAACAGCCTTGGGCATCCTGAGGGATGGCAAGATTTAGCCCATCCACCGTGTCAATCGCAAGACGGCTCCCATGTACTTCTCTTGTGGGTTGTATACTATTCTCCCTACTCAGAAACCTTAGCAAGCCTTTACAGCGGAACTACACAAGAACAACAGGGTAGACATCAAATTCCGATATCCGCGACGCCAGCAAACTGTTTCCCTCTACGAATATATACGCTCGAGACTACAAAAACCTGCATGACCTCTACATACTAGAATACCGTAATTCTGCGGGTAGAGGACGTGAGGTCAGCCGGGGTTTTGGTATCAACCGAAATAAGCGCTCAAGCAGTGCCCTTGGAAAGAATTCGAGCCAGAGACTTTGCTATGCAGCCCAGGTGAGGCCAACTTGCGTTGTGAACTGGGTAGCTATATTGCGGCACGCTAGTGTTGTCTACACTCTGCCTATAGTAGTAAATATATGGGGGCAGGTTATAAGTCGAGTGATTCCTACCAAGGTCGTGAAAGTCCTAATGGGTCTCAATGGGCCCAATAGCGCTCAAAGGGTTGTAAACGGGCCCCAAAATGCTGGATTACATTTTGCGGCTCTTTCAAGGGGCGCCTACCGACCCTAAACCCTAAGCGCCTCAAACCCTAAACCCGGTAAAAGGCTAACATCAAGCCCTGCTGGGCCTTGCCGCCGCTAAACAGCACGTTTTCCGAGGGTGACAAAGCCAACGCTGTGAGCCAATCACCTGCTTCAGGCGGCTTAGGGTTAGGTCTTCGGCTTTAAGGTTTAGGATACGCGGATTTAACGGATGATGGCCCCCTTGAAGGTGGTTGTAGGGATTATAAGGGCATCTGTAAGGTGTTTTTTTCTGGGGTTGAGGATTCTCAAGACTTTGTGTAAGAAAGTCATAAGAAGAATCCTGTGAGAGTCATACGGCAGTCATAGCTGGGCTAACCAAACTCCCTCGCCGTGCCTGAGCAACAGCTGAGACATTTCAGCTTCAGTTCAGGCCAGCAAAGTCCACCCTGGCAAAAGCGGAAAATACTGTAAGAGTGCACATACCCAAAGATGGTGCTTTGAACCTGAATGCCCTGCTCTACAGGCCCATGTATCAAACAAGGTTGAGGCTTTAGGGCAACTTGCCCAGATGCTCAATTATTACTAGCATCCAAATCCCAGGTATTCAAATATTGGTACCAGTAGATACTTGGACCCCTCTTTACCTCTGGCTGGAAGGGAATGAAGGAAGAGATCTCTACAGCAGGCCCTGTCGCAGGCCCTGTATAACCCCTCATAATAGAGTAGTTTCCATTCTCTTTTCCATTCTTTCAGATAATAGATACTTGGAGCCTTGACCCTAAACCCCTTAACCCCAAACCCAACACCCTAAACCTAAGGACCTAGCACCTTTAAACCCTAAACCCTAAAACCCTTAACCCCAAACCCTAAAACCCTCCAAACCCTCAGCTGATGACAACTATCCGGGCCTTGGGCATGTGGCAGCTGGAGTTCACTCTCCAAGCTGCGGCAATCCCAGCGCCGGATGGACCTCGTAATTTTGGGGTTATATAGGGATCATGGAGAAGAAAATGGAAACTACCATAATTGGTTATATAGGGATTATAATGTTATATGAGCTTTAGTTTAAACTCCTAGTATCCCCCTTAATATACCCCATTGTAGTCCCGTATGTAATCCCCTATATAACCCCGCTATAAGGAGCTTAGACTATGGCTCACATACTTTGGGTTTGGGGATGAAATGGACTTGTGGCGCGATATGACACATGGTTTTCATCTTCGGTCTTCGCTGCCCAATGCTCCTAGGGAACCCTGTAGACACTCATCAAATGCCATGATACGAGCCGTACTTCATATTAGGCTTACGGTTTTGGTTCAGGGTTTAATGATGTAAGGATTTGGGGGTTTGTTGGGGTCGAGAGGTTTAAGGGCTCAGGGTTTTAGGTTTAGGGGTTGAAGGGAGTAAGGCTTCAAAGGTTTAGGGCTTTAGGGGTTTGGGGTTTAGGGTGGCATGACAGGGAGGTTTCTCAAGAAGGGAGGCCTTTGGGGACTCAAGGGATAGACAGGGACGGGAAAGTTGGATGTCCTCACTGAAGTTCCCTTTTGGGAGCAATTGATTCAAGGTTTAGGCCTTTGGTTCTAGGGTAGAAACTGCCAAAAAGCTCTACTGCCTTGTAATGCTTCAGGGTCCAGTATCTAGGCTCGTGCCCAGGCTAACGTTTGGGTCCATATAGGCTTCTACAATACCAAGGAAGGTGAAGGTTGCCCACGAGACAGGTTGGATCTTTTTTAAAATCCATTACATGGGCCTTCCCAGCCACAGCAATACCAGTTGTCAGCCCTTCCTGTTTAACTACCTGGAAGTTCCACGCAAAGTCCTTGGGAGGACACGAAATTTGAAGAACAAGTTGCAGAACTCGACAAGACCCACCTTCCAAAGACTAACACAGCGCATAGTGAAGCGCGCAGCATTTCTGGTCCTCAGATACACATCGCTTGGGCTTCTGCGAATCCCCCTTGTCATTCTTTTTGGATGAACTTTGATAATAGGATGAGCTTTTTCATCTTGAAGGCCCCTTAATCAACCCTAATTTCTTAACAAGGAGTATATGGTACAATCTACCCCTACATGGGTCTTAATAGGGAATTTCAAGGTCATAGTCAAAGCCCATACTGGTAAACGCCTGGAACATCTCAAGTCGCAGGATTTCACCTTCCCCTGGCATTGAGATGTCGAAGGCTCCAAAAAGGCCAAAGTAGATATGCAGTTCAAGGCCCAACGTAGGTGAAATCAATACACTTCGAACCCAAAGAAGCTATAATCATCGTCTGTATACCCCTCGTCTCCGGGGTTCATGTACACAACACAAAAAGCCACAAAGGCCTTAAAGTTGTTAACGGCCAGCCCTGTCAGCTACTGTGGCTATGGCCTGTCGCGGCTGGCGGAGAAGAAGAAACCCTTCTTGGCTGCAACTGCAACGTCGCTGACCTGGCATACGGTTCAGGGCTTACAAGGCCCCAAGCCCTAAACCCTACATTTTCTCCCGTCATCCTTTTCTAGCCTCTTTAAAGGGACCCTACTTCTCCCTTATCCCTTAACCCCTATACGGCTGCAACTGCAACGTCGCTGAGCTGGCAGACTCAGGGGTGGGCCTTAACAGCTTAGGGTTGAAGGTTGGGCTCCAGGGAGTTCAAAGCAATACATGCAAAACCACACAAAACTGGGTTGGTGTTAGGGCACTGAAGTTAGAATGCAGAAGGAACTCCAATCATGCACCATATATCCTTAAGATGGTTATGTAGTTCAGTCTGCTTAATTTCATGGCAACCCCAAAGAAATCTGGTGCGGGACATCCTCGACACGTGATGCAAATAAGGCCGTCCGGAGATATTTTGGATTGTTCAGCGCAGGCGAGATTTCAAGCCCTAATCTGTGCTTCTTAGCAGCTCGACAACGCTCATGATAACTTTTGGCAGATTCAAGGGGACCCCATCATCTCCTCATAAACCCCAGATATCCCTTAAGGTGCCTGGGTCCCCCCCAAACCCTAAACCCTAAATCCCCAGTTTTGGGAATGCACGTTGTTGCACCCCTGACAATCCAAAGAGATCAGCAGGGTAAGCTCTGCTCCCTACTATAAAATCCAGTAAGGCAACCTTCTGAAGATTCATCAGCTTGCAAGTGATTGTTTTAACGACTCCGCATAGCTTTTCCCTAAGGCTCCAAAAGCAATCAAAGCAAGTACTTTATTCGTAGACTTTAGGGCCCAGGTAGGTTTTGTTTGTAGACTTGGAGCCCCAGGGTGTAGCGCTTTTGTACAATGCGCGGACGAAACGAGCTCCGCACCAACTGTCCTCGCCAATTGTTTGAATCAGTTCTAGTGGCCTCAAGGTTTTTCTACCTAGTACAACACCCACTTATTGCACTGTTCATTTTTCCGGCTGCAAGGGTTTAGGCAAACGGTTCAGGGCGCAACACCACATCACAAAAAGCTTGCTTGTATCGCTAGCAATCACCTGACTGGCAACATTTCACACTTTTTTCAAGCTCTAGGTGGGTATATTCCAAAACACTAGCGTTATGCTTCAAAGTTGTTGTCACAGACAATGCCACATCACCTGGTCTTAACCTGCATTTCCACCTAGTCTAAACCCCAAGCCCTAAAACATATTCCATTCCCATGCGCCTACATATCCTCCACTATTATATACCGCTTGCCTGGTTATAGCTTGCATATTGCCTAGACCCTAGACCCTAAATAGCAGTTTCCATGTTATTTTCTATCATCTCAATACAACCCCAATATCGCCCTAATGCTGCCCCAATAATACCCCATAGCACTGGAGCTTTGAATCATCCGCAGCCTGTGCTGGTCAGGCCTCTCGGACCTCAGGTTCCTATGAAGTGGTTTAGGGTTTAGGGCTTAAGGGTTTCGAGGATAGGGCTTAGGGTTTAGACTTTAGGGCTTAAGGGTTTAGACTTTAGGGCTTAAGGGTTTAGAGTTCAGGGTTACGGGCTTGGGGAATCTTGGTAACTCAAACGCTGCAGTTAGGATCAGAAGAGTGATGCGATTAGATTAGATCGGCACTAAATCCCTGCATGGCCCGGAGTACCCACTCCCTTGGGAACACTTGGAGTATAGTCTACAAAGGTCATGGACGATTTTTTAGTATCAACAGGCGTGATGCTAAGGGTTGGAGTTGCCAAGCTGCTCTGATTATCCTGCATCCACCTGGAAACCGCTAAGACCTCACCAGCTTTCAACCGGAAGGTTATACTGGTCTCGAAAGCAGCAGTACAGACACTCCCAAGCAAATGCCTTTTTGGGAAGCGTTGAAAATGGAAGGGTGCAAAATGACCCCGACAAGTTTCTCAGGGGACCCAACCAGAAGATACAGTTCCAGATGGGCGGGTCCACGTGCCGCCACTGTTTTCATCGTGGGATCTGAATCCAAACTTGGTCCCTGTTGTACTCCAGGGCACTGTGCAACATTGGTTCATGGACCCGACGCCCCTTTTGGAACAAGGCCGCGTTGATTGAGGGGGGATCCGGCATGTCACCTCCAAATCTGTCCGGCTCAACGCTGACGGGAAGCAAGGCCGTGCATGAACAGAAGCCGAGGCAAGGGCATTGCTTTAATGGGAGTTAGAATTAGTTTGCATCCATCCTCAGCTTGATCGTTGGGCTCAAGGTTTAGGGTGTGGTCCCTGCCTGAGGCGTGAAAATCGCATGCAATCCGCAGACCTCCCTTGGCTGAAGCATCTTAGGGTTTAGGCCTAGTCCTTGATATAGAAACCCCACAGTAAAGGGGACCTGAATTTGGCACGTCCTCAGATTGAAAGTTCCCTGGGTTTGTCGGGAAAGGTCTACCTGCTCTAAAAACCATCCCTACAAGCACTTCAGGTGATTGTGCACGTTTGGGAAATTTTCTGAAAAAGCTACACAGGCTGGGTCGAAAGATCACGAGCGGAAACGCCTCCGCCAATAGGAGTGTGCATGGCGATCTGGCGATCTGCCGCAGAAACAGAAAATTGGTGTACCTAGACCTCCCAAATACCCATAATGAGAGAATATTTTTTTAACCCAAAACCATGGGTACGTATGCTGTACTTATGGGTGGTTTGGAGGTTAGGTAGCACAGCAGTCAGTGAGACACTGCCTCCTTGCAGCTTTCCATACTCTACACCCTAACATCACGCTGAGTGTCGGCAAGCTTTCAATTCTTTTTCAGGCAGCTGAAGGAAGTCAGACAAATCATCACATCTGAGCGGTCATGTCTTTCCTTCTTCGGCAGCAGCCAAAAAGAAAGCTCATGGGGCCTCAGGTGCGTTGCTGTTGGAAGATTCACAAACAGGGATTTCACGGACGCATGGAGGGGTGGGAAATGGAGGGCCATTGCAACCCACGCTTTTTGGGCAGCTAGACAAGCTTGCTTCTACCTTGCTTCTACAGCTGCAAAACCTGCCTTTTTGGGAAATCATCGATTGCCACAGAAACCGCTTCCAAAATGTAGGCGCTAGGCCCGTACAGTCGTCACGCCCCCAGTATCTTCAGACGGCATCAAACATCAGTAGGTTAGGGTGTTAAGCAAGCAAACAATAGCCCAATAGACCCTGCGCAATTGCCTGAACCCTGAACCCCCAGACCCTATAGCACACCTTGAACCCGAAGACTACTACTGTGAATGCAGGAACTTATGCCACCAAATTTACGTACCCTATACTGATACCCCATTAATTACAGTGCTTTCGGATCCTAAGTGGTGCAAGATCTTCTCCGTAGTGCACGAGTTAGTTAGTAGAGACCCCAGACGCCATAGTAGAAAACCTAGACCAGCCCAAGACCCTTAGGGTTTAGGGTGAGAAGGGCTTACAACCTTCACTCTAAACCCTTCAATCCTAAATCGTAAGCTCTAACCTGTATTTCACCCTAGGAGCCAGCGCCAGCCCCGTAGCTGCCAGCAGTGCGCCCTCCCGAGGGCACGGAAGTGTCCGCAACCTGCTCATACCGTTGAGGTCTACAAGAATTGAAATAGGACTGAAGACTTGGGGAATAGGGCTGAGGCCATTGAGCATCAGCAACAAAAAAGCGAGGCGGATATGAGTACTTCCTGGTGATTCAACATTGCCTCCTATCAGGGCTCCCAGGGCCCGCCTCCTATCAGCAACCATCAGGACTTACGGTGCGACTCTCCATTACCTAAGCCCCTACAGGGCTGCAGCTTCTTGAAATAAGGGGCTCTCTTTGCGTACCCCCAAATATTATCCTGCTCAGTTTTAAGACCCGAATAGAAACAAGCCCTCATTTGGCAACGGAGCGGCCGGCCCCATTTTCTTCACGTAGCGCGCGTGGCGCTCAACAGTCCTCAGAGCAGACTTTCGGATTTGACAGGGCGTTTCTTTACTGTGAAAATGGGTTACCTCACCCTCCAAAAAGAGCACCCTAGGACATAGTCTAAACTAAGCTCCTAGTACTGCCTTTAATCACCCCTATGGTAGCCCCCTACATAATCCCCTGCATGACCTCTTTCAGGAGTTGAGACTACAGTTCATTTGACTCTCATGGGGTCCTTTTCATAGGCGGCTGGGAAGCCTAGACAACCTCGTCATTTTCAGCCTAGACATTAGAGCTGCACTGGGAGGCTGAAGAGTGATTGCAAGAGGCCCCACAGGGAATGAAGGCTGGCAGACAATTCATGCGCCATCATTTAATCCGAAAAACTGTCAGAAGTGATTTGCAAGGCTTCATTAATTACTTATGACCCCAAAATCTCTGTAGAAGCTTCGGACCAGCTCCAAAACCCTTCTTTGGAGGCTATCAATACCCAGTCGAACGGTTGTTTCACCTTAGCTTTGATTTCATTTCCATCCCTTAAACCCTAAACCAGAGGGATAGCAGTCCGCGGATCCCCGGCTGGTGGATCATGTTCCACTCGGTGGAAGCGTCCTGCTCGTGGAAATTTAAGGTTTAGGGTTCCAGGGCTGATACAGGGTTTAGGGCTTAGGGTTTGGGGTGTAGGAGATCGCCCTTAAAGGAGCCCCCCCAACCCTCAATAGGCCAGGAGCCCCCTAAACCCTAAACTCTTGCATAGGGCTCCCCCTGGTTCCGGGGGGGTTCCTGTTGGAGGAGCAATGTCACCCCCATTCGAACAAGCACAAGTGGATGCGATTCTACTTGTGGCTGAAGTCATACTTCTAAAGAGCAGATACGAATACCGTCCTGGTACATCCTGGTCTGGATTGCAAGCTATCTTAAAGACAAGTTGGGCAAATATGGCAGATGTCATTAGGCTCCGTGAAGTCTCGTGAAGTCTTCGAGTCGAACACAAGCTTGATATGCCTGCTCTCGCTTGAATGGAGAGATAGGGAGTGGGCACCTATATAACCCTACACCCTAAGCCTAAAACTGTGGACCCCTATAACTACCCGACGCAACTCTCACATCTACTCCAAGTGCAGCATCAGTATTCACTCCCAAGGATAAAGCCCAAACCCAAAACCAAAGCCCTAAGCAAAAAACCTTAAACCCAAGCCCCAACCCTGAAGCTAAGCCCTAAGCCCTAAACCCTAAGCCCCAACTCTAAACCTGAGCCCTAAGCTCAACTCCAAGCCCTAGGCTCCAAACCTGGGAGGCCCAGGTCCTTGCCCAAATATGCTGCTATTGTTTGCTCTCCGCCCGGGTGTAATGGAATCCAGCGCCTCAAGCTCAATGTTGTAGGGTTCCCTGTTTCGGGTTTAGGTTGTAGGGTGGCGTGGTGAGGTTTTGGGGTCTAAGGTGTAGGGTTTATTGTTTAGGTTTAAGGGTTCCGGGTGTGAAAAAATTGGGGCTGTTTATGGATCAGGGTTTAGGGTGGAAGTTCAAGCTGAGCAGCTTGGGATACTAATATGTTGAATTGCGTCTTTAAATTGGTTATTGAAAGTTGGAAATTCCCTAAACCCTAAACACCTTACACCCTAGACCCCAGCCCCGCTTACCGGAGTCCGGCGTCAACTTGGGATGAAGCCCTGAGGGTCCAAGAACCCAACCCCAAACAGGGGTTTAGGGTTTAGGTATCCTGCTAACGTACTTGGACTTGAGGGTTGGTTCTAGGTCTAGGGCTGCTGAGAAAACTGTACATAGCTGCCTGAGAGATTGTTTTCAAGCTATGGGAGTGTGAAAGTGAAATCTGTACTGCTCTTGGACAGAAATCCTGCATGATCCTATATGTCTATAAACCTAAGCCCTACATGGTACCATAGTACAGTTCTGGTCACGCAGGATTTTGCATTTGGTTGTCCAGCAAGCCCCCAGATCCGTATATGTAGTCTGTGATGTTTACTGGCTTGGCGACTGCGAGTTGTCATCGGCGCATACATATATGCCTTTGTGCGTGTGTATACATGTATACACCACTGGCAGTTACATGGCTCGAGCTAAAATATCAGCGCAGCACCTCCACATGTAGAAGCTCGGTGGTGCTGTCCGGTTCCTTTTGTTTGCTGGACCTTTTTCAACCTTATTCTTCATCCATGACAACTATTCATTCCGAGAGCGGTGGTTAGCGTCCTCCACTCGGTCTGCTCCAAGTTGAGGTAGTTGGAGTTCTAATAGGGGTACGGACTAAACATGGGAATATTGCCTGTGAACTACCCAGGTGAAACTGTCTTCGAGCTAGAGAGTTTATTGGCCAAGCATCGTGACATCGAGGGCTTCGCCGTTCAGGATAATCCAGCCATCCTGGTAGTATGTCTCAGCTGTCCAGTCCATCATCTACGGATACTCTTCTGATGTATATCCATCATCCAGGACTGTCCAGGGCTACTCTTTTGGTTTAAGTACCTCCAGAATGATAGTTAGTTGCCTACTACATAAGTGGGATGTGCTCTGTTCGCGCTTTCCTTGCACCCCATGCATCCTGCGAATCCTAACCACCTCACCTCAGCTTGTCTGCAGCCGCAACACCTCTAACTGTATCCAAACATTACTTCTCAGGGTTTCGTCAGCAATCAAGAAGCGGAGTCTCACAAACGGAGTCTGGATTCTAGGGCGCATGAAATTGCATGCAATAGCTATTAATGACAATCAAAGAAAACGCATGAAACCGCACGGAATCATACGAGATTCCGTGCCAGAGACTCGTTTTGCGCTGACTAGGTCTAATTCAACTTGGGAAGGGGAATCCCTAAAGCTGTAAGTAATTGCTTGGAGGTCAAAGGTAATTGTGACCTACTTATAAATGTATCTCGACCCTGAAGCAGTCTATCTACCAATCTATATATGTCTGATTGGGGTATAGCTGCAACTCTAATTGGGTTAATAGGCGCCCCTGGACTTCCAGGTGGTGTAACAAGCCCTAGGCCGTCCTGGCAGGTATTGTGCTTCTCCACCTGCGATTCACAGATTGGGCGGAAATTCCCAGGGATTCAGATACCAATATGATATCTAGGTAGGCATGTTAAAAAAAAAACGAAAACTAGTGTTCTGCGTAGCGTAAGTGCGATATCACCTGGTGACGACTTGATTTTCCCTGCCTTTAGGGCTGCTAACGCCCAACTTATGCAAAAGGTCCATCTGAGTCCATCCAGAATTTCGAAAATATGCGGCCCAACATATCATGATCCTCAATACCCAAAAAGGCCGCATGGTTTTGGAAAACTCTCATCGATGTTTTAGAAGAAGCCTTGTTGACATCGCACTTAGTCTGCAAGTTCGCTGCAGCCCTGAACACTGCTGGCTGCGGCTCAGAGCTGAACATGGGGTTTTCCGAGGCTTGGGGTTTAGGGGGGGTCCCCATAGTAAGGGTTTAGGGTTTAGGGTTTAAGGTTTAGGGTTTAGGGTAAGGATCATGGACGCAAAGCTCTAAGCCACAAACTCCAAATTGTTTAAACACTACACGCTTGCCCTGAAGCCTAAACCCCTATACCCCTTAACCCTGACCCCTAAGCCCTAAACCCTATCAAGCCAAAATGCTTTTTGGGTCCAATCCATTCCTGAGCCTTGTTTCTGCTCATCATGATTTATGAAGTTTATGGGGCTCAGGGGTTTCGAGAGTGCAGGTTTAATAGGTTTAGGTTTGAGGGTTTAGGAAAAGAGTTTGGGATTTAGCGTTTGTGGGCTTTTGGGTTTTCAGTGTCTGGCATGCATGGAGGTTTAGTTTTTTGCTTCACGTAGGGTTGCAGGGCGGCCCGCCCCCAGCCCTTACACCCCACACCCTGAACCTTAAACAAAAGCCTAACGCCACCCATCATTCGGGTGCTCGCACCCTCAAAGCTGGAGGTGAGCAACTCTAGAGCCTCGAGGCTCAAGGGTTTTAGGTTTTGGGCTTAAACGCCTACCGACCCAACACAGCTACCTAGCTACTAAGTCAGGCTGGAGCAACACGTAACCACCCCCCCAAACCCTAAACCCCTACCGGCCCCCCATTCCCCCAGCCTCTAATCTCCCGGCCCCAAACCCCAAGCAAGGCACGCCTTATTAAGCTCCAACCCTAAACCCTAAATCCCAAAAAGCCCTACACCCCTAGTCAACCCCTAACCCCTAGCGCCTCCTCAACGGTTAGCTTGCCATCTGCCGCTTCCACATCACCGGGCGGGCTCTGCCCAGCTTCTGCCAAAGGACGAGCCAGGTCCATCCCTTCCCTGTTTTGGGTCCTTTTATAGGGTTTTAGGGTTTAGGGTTTAGGGGTGGGTCTATAGGGATATATAAAGCGTTTAAGGTTTGGGGTTTGTGTATAGGGCTCTTTTTAAAGGCTTGTCGGGGTTTGTACAGGTAACAAGGGATGCATAGGTTCTAGGGTTTTTTGCTTCCCCAAAATTAGGCGTCACTGTCTAGGAGTTCCGATAAGAAGGATTGCATTATATTAGGGTCTATTTTGGGGCCCCTCATTTCTGGAAACCCTCGCATGATCAGACTGCTTTGTCGCATTGGTTTCTGAAAGCGTGTCCAAAGTAGTTACGTGTGATTTCTACTGGCCTTGAGCCATGCTTGGCCGTCGAGAAGCCAGTTCAATTCCAGCGGATGTACATGAGCTGTAGTCTAAACTCCTAGTATCCCCCCTTCATAAGCCCCATAATAATCCCGAAAAAAGACCTATATAACCCCCTCAAGCAGTTTAGACTATAGCTCACATGAGGGTTTGCTCCACCCTCAGTGAAGCCTGAAGAAATCTAATGAAGATCAGCTTGACTGCTTTCCCGTCCTTCAGGCTTCTGCTTAGGGACCCCTGGGAACATACAGGGATTAGGGTTCAGGGTTTAGGGCTCAGAGGAACATACAGGGATTCTAGAAAGGCCATCAGGTGCCATGAAACTTTGCCTCTCAAATAGGCGAGGTTGTAGCCACAGAAGTACCTCTCCTCTGTCTTACTGGTGGCTACTAAGGAATAAGGGAAAAGGGGGGTTTCCGACAATTAGGGGTACCCTTTTCGGGGTCATAGTAAGAACGATAGTCGTATTTTGGGTCTATATTGGGGTCCCCTGATTTATCCATGTAATCACTCTGTGATACTTTTTTCTCCTCCGCTAGGCACCAGCAAGCGAGCTTGGCATGTAAATGCCTCAAGGTCCTAGACGTGTTATGACATCGACATCACATAAACCCCAAACCCAAGAATTCCACACCGACTCTGAATTGCCAAACACAAAGAGCACTGCTAGGATCCCCAGCAACCGAAAACTAATTAGGTCCCCCTTTTTGAGTATTTAGGAGCCTGAAAAGGGGAAAAGGGCTTCCTCAACAGCTCCGTAAACTGCAATCCTAGGCCTCAAACCCTGATCACCTAACCCTGGGATATTTGTTAAACAAGATTACGGTAGCCAACTCGACTGAGAAGTACATGCCGGCTGGCGCCCCATCATAGTGCGGGGGCGCAAGCGTCCGACGCGCCTGGCATTGGGTTTGGGATTAAGGGTATTGGGTTTAGGCTGAAAATGCTGTACGTGAGCTACAACATATATTGAATGGACATGGGTTCCCATTGGGGACAATATGCGGAACTGCACGTAGTAAACTACTAAAGAGACCCCTATTATATCCACTCTTAATGACCCCTTGGTTCAATGAGCCTGTTTAGGGTTCAGGTTAATTAAAAGGACACTAATGGGGACCTCAATCAGGGAACCCCAGGAATGCAGTAGAGATAAACAAGACACGTATGAGCTCTTGTCGGTATATTCCTACCATATTACCACTATGTGTTTTGGGTTCCCAGCTTGGGCTTCTCCATTTGAGTCAGCCTTGCGGTGTTAGTTAGCACCGGCTGTTTCTGCTCAAGCGGCATATGGCTGGAACAAGGCATAACAGAATTGACGCCTACCCCCAAGTAAGGGTCCCCAGTGTCTGCATAGCAAAGAATAATGGGTTCCCATGTCGGTACTTTGGGCCCAACTTATTGGTTATTTGGGTACATGGACCCTCTAAACCCTAAACCCTAAGTATAGCTGAAATCCTGAGAGCCAGCCCTCAGCCAATGGCTTAGATCGGGCCTGCCATGTTGAGGCCAGCCAGACCTGGAAAAGATCTATGTAAGTGGACAACACAGTAGCAATAAGGCAATTGTTCTTCATTATTGCTCTGGTCATTTTTAAGAGCGTTTAAGGAGCAGCTTACAGAACGTGATTTTGGAGTGGCTTCATCATTTCAGTCAGCCTAACTCTTGCCCGCAACTGGAGCAGCGTGGCCCCTAAACCCTGAACCCTAGAGTTCCCGATGCTTGGAAGGCGATTGAAGTCTGCCGTCAAGGCCACGGGGTAGGAGTAGGGATTAGGGCTCTGAGCCTAGAAGTCCTACCTACTTCGGGCCCTACAGTCTCCAAACTGTACCCAGATTCGGCCATTTGGATCCCTGGGTTTGTTTCAAGGAAGAAGGTGTCTTTCAGGTCTTCACGTCCGATAGAAAGCCATCCGTGCCTACGTGAGGTTGAGAGTTTAGCGTTCAGGGTTCAAGGTTTTGGGACGTGACTGCTAGCCGATTCCAACGGTACTGGCCATTTTTTAACAAGTGCAGAGCCTAGAGCTGGCCAAGCTTAGGATTATGTTGTGTACACCAACACTTAAGGCGAGGTCGGGGGGGGTCGTTAAAACTTGCCCAGGCTGTAGGTGCATCCCGATTATAAGCATATCAGGCGACGTAGGGGGCTCGTACCTTGGGCTAGACCTTCAATCATAAGCCAGTTGTAACTGCCCTGAACCTCAATCACATGACGAACATCATGCCTTGCATCACGGCAGTACCAGATTGCGAGTGGCCGGCACAAGCCCTAAACCATAAACCCTAAAACCCCAAACCCTAAATACTAAAACCCTACCCTAACATAACAGTCAACCTTGGCCCAACGCATCTAGGCGGTTAAGGGTCTGGGCTGATATCGGGTTTGGGGTTCAGGCACGGACCCATTTGGGTCCAAATTACGTCTCATGCACATAATTGTTGGACCATTGAGGAGTATGAGCGATTCGCACAAAAGGTCAGGGCCCGATGTGCTTCGATTGCCATGCAATGTCATGCCGGCTCACGGAGTCAACCTGACTATCACTTGTAGTTGTAATAAGAACACCGACAAACCTGAAATGGGCCTGAACCCTAAGCCCTAAAGGTTGATAGTTTGGAGCTGGGGTTTTGGGTTCAGTGTTCGAGGTTTAAGGGCTCTGTAGGTTTAGGGTTCATTCTCTACATGGGATTTGGTAGTCCTTTCTTTCTGATTTCCTGTGTGAAAAGTCAAGAAGACATAAACCGTCGGTCAGCAGGTGAAATCCTAAACTTTGATTGGGTTGTCGTTAAGGAGCTGGAAGTGAGCTGTCCCAACAAATGTGGGCATATGGTAAACGATAGGGCTGCTAAACCCTACACTATCGTAGTAGCATGGCTTCACATCCTTCACAGCAACCCAACTGAAGCTTTGTACAAAGCCCCAAATGCCTTGAACGTAAGACCTGGAGACTCGATACCCTAGCATGTATTTTGGGATGTAAGTTATGTAGCCTTTCGGGTATGTTGTGCGAAAGTTTCTATATCTGAAATACTGCAGTTCAGCTAGCGGTAGTTGATCGAGCTGCAGTGTTTGCGCCGGAAAATGGGACAAAGAAACGGTAGTTATTCAGGCTTCTACAGTACCACCCTTCACTGGGTCTGGGCCTTCATGGTTCGATCACGACTGGCAGTGATGAACATCCCTGCGGCGCTGGGCAAATGAGGCTACAAGATCGGGATACCTGGCTCCTTGTTGGGAAAGGTCAACAAATAAAGTCCGTATTCCTCGTCGGGATTTAGCATCAACGAAGTACAATTTACATCCAGCAATGATAGGTGCAGCTTGCAGCTTACCTGTTCAAGCAGAGGTCATGGGTTGCTAAGTGGTGACGATGCCGACCGGCTAACACTTGCTCACGTCTACGTACCCATAAAACATCTTGAACATTCTTGGGATACTATCAAGACTGACTTTTTTTATCAGGTCTAGATTGCAACGTAGACTTCAAGTCAGCGACTTCCAGATGCAGCCCCTCTCTGCGTCCCCTTGCGTTTTGGATAGGGGTCTGGGGTCTTGGCCCAGGCCCCGGAGGATCACAAAACTTGAAAGAGGTATGATATATAATGATATTTATATATATAATATAAATACATGAGTAAATACAAATAAATATATACATATATATATATATGTGAGCCTTAAACCCTGAAGACCCTAAACCGCGTAAATGGCGCTAGCCATCCTTGCCGCTATATCTACAGGCCATGTTGATGAGAACACACCTTGATTTGAGCCATAGTAAAAACTCCTTAAAAGGGATTATGTAGGGTTTAGGGTGTAGGATTTGGGGTTGAGGGTCTAAATCCTTAAAGGGGGTTATACAAGGTTTAAGGTTTAGGATTTAAGGTTGAGGGTCTAAACTCCTTAAAAGGGGGTTGTATAGGGGATTATGTAGAGGAGCAGTATTGGTGTTACTAAGGGGAATACTAGGAATTTAGAGTATAGCTTTTATGGGAGTTTCTCAACTAAGCTATAGTCTAAACTTCTAGCGTCCCCCCTAATAACCCTTATAGTAGCCCCCTCTTTAATAATCGAATATAACCACCTTTAAGGAGTTTAGACTGTAGCCCAAAGGGGAGTTTCTCAAATTGGGATTGGGGATTCTAAGGTTTTGGAGTTGGGGCTCGTACGTCTTTGTAGATTTGGCAAAGTTCCAATGCCAAAGGCACGACACATCTTTGAAATTACCAGTCAGGGCAGACATGCGAGACCTGACCAACCGCCAGTGACGAGAACATGCTTGCCAACATGACGGCCAAGTTCAGAACCCGAGTACAGCCGTCATGCGTGGGGTACTGTCCTCACCCAGGAACAATCTAGAAAAGGGGTTAAAAGAGAAGTTTTGCAGAGTTATGGTATCATTGAATTGTTACGGAGTAGGCGCATTATCTAAGTCATGTGACTCTAAGATTGCCAATCCTGATGATCATACAATTGCGAGTACTACCCGCGAAAATCATACCAACACTAATAGTGGTACTTTTGCCACTGTTTCCATTATTAGGCTACTCTAGCTAATGCTACTACTGTAAACCCCCTCCCCCTAACGTGAAAACTACCAACCCCCCTTAAATCTAATAATTAATATTCCTAGTCCATTATAATATACCATGATGGACATATTCAATCTTGGGGGGGGTTAGGGATTTCAATCTTTGGGGGAGGGGATTAGGGTGAGAAGCAGAGTTTAGTCTTGGTTGGCGCTCTCTCGCAGCTGCTGGCATCCTTGCCCATATACAGGGCTCTTGATGGGGCTCTCCCTACAATAAGGGGACCCAAAATAGACCCAACAATCTTATACTCCTTACGAGGAGTGTCCGGATAGCCTCTTGTCAGAAATGCTGATGCTTGAGGAGCCAGAACAGTTTGTTCCAGAGCTTTGATAAAAGGAACTGCGGGCTTTAGGTTTAGGGTTTGGTGTTTAGGGCTGCGGGCAAGCATCATAATCAAGAGGCATGTTCGATTAGGATAGGTTCTTCTGGCATAGTGTAATATTGTTATATAAGGATTGTAAGGGAGAAATACTGGTAGTCATTCAGCCCTCCAAAGGACCTAGAAACCACATTCCCAGAAATGCGTATGATTGTCATTGACATTCATGTTGAACTGGCACACGTTCTGATCTTTGTGTAGTCGTATATCATGCAAACAAGCATGCTGCAAGACTTGTTGTAGCCACTTCCCGGACCCTCATTTAGGACTTTCTCAACGTTGTCGTGCACGAATACCATGATAAATCCTTTAAAGCGCCGGTATATTCATAGGCCCCATAGGTTTACCATTGGAGAAGACCTAAACCTAAATTCACTCATTCGAAAAAATCCTTAACCCTAAGCCCTAAACTCCATCCATGGCACCTGGCTCCAGCTGGCGGACTCGGAAAATTCCGCTAAGGTGCGCCTTGCGTGACGCTTCATGCTTTGCTCTTGAACGTAGCGGTCTAAAACAGGGGAGCGGGTGTTGTGTTCTGTTTGGGGATGTAGGGCCTAATGATTTAGGGTTAAGATATCGTCCCGACAGTGGAGAATGAAATGAGCAGAAACGGAACATATTGACCTGGGTCATACTCGGGTACTATATCTAGAGAGGTTAGGTGACCTTAGGGATGTAGGGGCCTATATACGAAGTGGGAATTTCCCCGCTGAGGTCTGGTCGCCCTGAATGGCTCCAAGCTCCCTAAAGCCTTACCGCTAAGTCCCTGGACTCTGGAAGCCTACTTCCTCAAACCCTCAAACCCTCAAACCCTGAACCCTAAAGCATTAAACATCCTAAACCGTGCGCTAATCCTGTCGCCTTCAACCTAATCTCATGGGGTGGCAATTCACCAAATGGATAGTAGATATCGGAAAATACAGGGTTATAGGGGGATGCATTGGCATATGCTCGGAAATACTAAGCAGCAGCTAGTTCCCATGCCATCTACTTCAATCATACCCACTTAAGGCCCTGAAGTCGATCGTGTCCACTGTGGGCCATTAGAGCCCCAAGGACATATACGGTACATACACATATGTATATATATATATGGTGCATATATATGTACAGACCACTTTGCTACACAATATGTAGTTGCTACAGTCACTGCCATACTAACACTATTAATCGTAGTACTATCAAAGCTTGCCCAGCTTATCCCAACTCTCAATCACAAACCTCTTTAGCCCTAATCTTGTACAATTTTATGAGCAAAACATACTGGGGTATATAATCCGTATGTATATCTATATACTATGTTCCCATAGTCCCTACTGACCCCCAATAAGAAAACGGCCTGTTCCAGACTGGCCAGCATGACCAGTGAGCTCAGATCCCAAACACGGACAGAGCGGTCCTCCGCGCTGCTGCTTCCGGTTTTGAGCTTTATAGGGCTAAGTGTTTAAGGTTTGCAAGCGTGCTTTGGCGCATGTCCAAGGGTTCAAGACATATACCCCCCAAACTAGCATGGAACCTCTGAAGAGGACGTATATGAATACTCTCCTTTTGCAAGTGGCCTATAAGTTGCTCCATGTGAGTCTCGCAAAGGCATGCAGCTCTGCCCTAGAGCCTAAACCTTACTTGGAGGGTCAGGGGGACTTAGTAACTAGGTTAATACTGGGGATCATTGGGGCTACTATATGGGTTATAGGGGTTATTAACTTACTTACTAAGTCCCCCTGACCCTCCAAGTAGCCTCTTTGGATGGGCAAGGCGCAGTACGGTTTCCAGAAAGCTTTCAGGGAATTGAAAGACGCCTGGCCAAGGACCTACCTTTTAGCCTTCCTCTGCATGGACGCAACCAGTGCTGTATTACATATAACCCAAGTTTCCATGTTGTTTTGCCATTTATTCTCCACTTCTGCATTTCTGGTGTATAATTGCTAAGTGTTACATGCAATTGGACAAGCTCTCCTGACTTCAAAGCACTTCTTAATGCTAAAAGGCCACTATCAGGTTTCAAGGAGAAGCCTGCATGACATCATGTGCACAAGCCCTAGGAATAAGGTACTCAGGGTCATGCGGGATTTTGTCCATCAACAGCACTGCTCTCACAACTTGGAGGGGCTGCGTCCGAACGTTCATTGTGCGGAGTATTACCCACAGGATGCCTATCTCAACCAAGCAGAGTCCCGTGGTAAAAATAGTATTGGCAGCAACTCGCATGCGCTTTCTGCTCTGGCTTTAGGGTTTAGGATCAAGCATTTAGGTGGCTGAGGGCTGGCTAGTTGTTGCCCTCCTACCGCAGACAATTGCAGGATGGCAACAACCATCTGGGGGTTTCCTTAAACAGGGCCCTGACATGTAGACCCCCAATACATTGCCATCCGTTTCAACCGCACCCCCAATAGGGGGCGCCTGTTTTTAGAAACCTTTCGCCCTATATATCCCTATGCATCCCTACAAACTCTGCATCACCCTTCACCTCATTTTTTGTCGCCCTGTATCTGCTGCATCGACAGCTGCCGGGGTACGCTGACCTAAGACCTTAAATCCTAAACCCCAGGTCCTACATCCTAAGCCCTACACTCTAAACCCCAAACCCTAAATCCTAAACCCTAAATCCTAAACCCCAAACCCTATATCCCAAATCGGAAACCCCAAACCTATATCCTAAATCCTAAACCTCAAACCCTAAACCGCGTACCTAAGGAAGGAGAGTCAAGCTCCGGCCCTGCAAGTAAAACCAGAACAGTAAATGTGAGTTGGGTCCTGCCCCTACCCCTTAGCAGTCTATAACGAAGGTCATATTGAGGCCTCTATATAACTATAGTCTGAATATTATCCAGCTGTTAATGAGTGGGTGCACTATCCAGTATGTGAGCGCCTCCTACTGAAGCTACATACAGTTTAGGGTCTACTGCAGGGGCCTGCATGTAGGGATAAGGACCAGTGTAGGGTTTGGGGATACTGGAAAATCACCCGTAAAAATTGAGAACTGAGATGGAAACTTGGAATTGTGTGGGGGTTCTATGGGCATTTGCGTATAATGTAGTTGATCAAACTTCCTGTTCCCCAAGTGGCCATCATGGAAAAACTCCCCTATATTTTTCGTAATATAAAACTACAGGATCCCTAGACTAGACCCTGAACCAGAAACCCTAGATAGTTTCCCCCAATGGACATTTAGATCAACCACCGAATTTCCTTGTTTGCTCAGGAAATTTTAGGGATCCAATTGGCCCGAAGCCGGCGTAGCTTATACGGTTGAGGGTTTAGGGTTTAAGGGGTTTAGGGTACCTTGGGGCCCCAATTAGGTATTGCGTAGAGACTTTTTGTTCAGGAGGTTGGCGAATTTGCAAACAAATCCTCAACCCTAAACCCTACACTACTCCTTTTCAAGGCTAGAGCTTAACTTAACCAGTCGTTTCCCACTTTCTTTTCCATTCCGCTGTACAACCCCTACACATGCCCTAGAGCCCCTCTATCGCACTCATAACCCTTATTACTTCTATACAACCCCTGTACGTATATCCCTAAGAACCCCTAGATATCCACCGTGCTCAGGTGTCTCTCTCTGCTTGCCCATCACCAGGTTCCCAAGTCAGATGCGCTTCAGGATGAATCGGTTGCAGTCCTGTGGCGGGTGGAAAACCCTCAGCTGAAATGAGATATATTCTGAATTCCTAGTATCCCGTGTTCCCGTTACTAACACCCATGATTCTCTCCTTAAAGGAGTTTAGACTATAGCTCAAGTAGAAATTTATGCCATCCGTAAGACAATTGGGAGTTCAGAATAGCTGCCCCTCAAAATTTTGAAACGGCCATAAGGTAGGTTCCCTATTTGGTCACGATCCCCCTTCGAGAAAGTTTATTCCCAATAGTCCCTTCTTTACAAGGACCTTTGGATCAGCCCCCCCAAATATTTGATAACGCATTTGTGCAAGGTCTACTGCAAAACATCAATTGAATCAATGCCGCAACAGCTGAACTGCTAGCAGGCAGGGTGAGCTGTTCAGTAATCCTCTTCCCCCCACCCCTGCAATAGCAACTACCATCCCCCCCCCATCTACTACCATTATACACAAATTCAGGATTTGTTTCCTATTACGGGATCGGGTTGGGGGGGAGGTGTGTCATGAGAGGGAGGGTGATACAAAGGCATCTGACAGTGGTGATGATTGCAGGCCTTCTCCCAACAGACGGCCGGAAGGATCCAAAGGCTTCTCCACCTTGTTCTTACCACAGGCTTTTCAAAATGGGTTTTAGGTTTAGGGTTACAGGTTTTAGGGTTTAGGGTCTAGGGTTTTGTGATACTGAATCTGGATGTAACTAGGTATGAAAACTAACCAGTTTTGACCTGTATCCCCACATGGCAGATATCCCTCAACCCTAGGCCGTAACATGCCAACCTAGACATGTAGTCACAAGCTTCGCTTCTGTGCAACAACCTCTGTGGGCGCGGGTTGGCCTAGAACCTCTTCTAGAAACTTCGGAATCTTCCTGGGCGACCCCTGAGACCCCTATATCATCCCCATATATCCCTAAGCACCGCAGCCTACCTGAGTCAACCTGAGTACAAATTGGGGTCTGACAGCCGCGCGGCTTAGGGCTTTAGGGGTTTATAGGGTTTCAGCGTTCAGGGTTTAGGGACTAAGGGTCTAGGGCTTATGTGGTTGACTTCAAAGTGGCAACGCGTTCGAAACACAGTCTCAGTATGACGAGTCCAGTTCTCAAGCACATGATCGCTCTTGGGGTACCCTATTTAAGTGCGGAGACTTTACTCACTAAGGGCCCCCCACAAAAGCACCGCAGTTTTGACAACCTACCATTCAGATTCTAGCTTCACGTACGGAGCATTTGCTTCATTAGGCAATGTGGCTGTAAGACTAAAACGCTTCAGATGCATGTGTCCTTACTTATTGTCTCCCAATGACCCCTGAATGTTAAACGGGACCCTTCAATCACTTACGCTTTAAATCGCCCAAACGGGATTGTGCATTTCCTTGGGGGGAGGAAGGCTACATCCTCCTAGGGTTAGGGTTAAGGTGTTATCGTGCCAAGAGCTCCAGATAGCTACGCGCAACAGCAGAACCTTCGAGACATCTGAGCGGTTGTCCTTTGTTCTTGGTGCTCGAACCAAGCAAGCATGAGTATGTCCTTCTAATCAAGCACTTTCCCTCAAGGATGATATTATCTTACCCTATCATATTGACAGATCCCTATGCAAACACAGCCGATCTGTGCTGCAATACCAAGGCACCGTCGCGGCAAAATGGCGAGACCCCGGAGGGCACATGCGCCGCGGGACCTACTGCCGAAATGCTTATAAGGTGTTAGGCTGTAGTGTTTGCGTTTTGAGGGTTTGAAGTTTAGAGTTTAGGATTTAGGGCTTAGGGATTAAGGATTGAGGGGTTAAGTGCTTAGGGCACCCCTCCCGCGCCCAACCAGGCCCCTCACGGCTCTTAGGCCCTCGATCCAACCCTTCCTTTTGCTAGTGTATGTATTCAATAATACGAGCCCATGGCAAGTTCAACCCCACAGACCCCTCCCGCTCCCAAGGCCTTCGAAAGCCGGCTTGGCTCGGTTTTTCATGTCTGGGTGTATTGTATGTAGTTAATATTACAAGGCCTAGATACTTAGAAAATCTGGAGAATCACATGGAACATGAGATGGACACTTATATGGAATTAGGATTGTATGGGGCTACAGGGTTGATACTACAACTTCTGCATGGTCTCAGGAGATGGTGTATCAAAGTTCCAAGGTTTCGGGTATTTAGGGCCACTTGGGGTGTCTAGTATTAAACGTATTAAGCGGAATAGGGTCTTTGCGGGTCTAGGGTCCAATGGTACTAAAGATATGTAGAATCACAGGGTGCCAATGTTGTACTTATCAGGGCTTCTGCAGTAGACGGGTAAGATGTCGGAGCTACCAGAGATTATCGTTAAGGACCTCAATTAACGAATATACTCTTACTCATACTACGGGCCTCAATATCTACGTAGGATTCTTTCCTCGCTTGATTAAGGGGTATGCGTGTCCGCAGGAATCACAGCTAGCATGCTATCTTGAACTCCCAGCTGAGACCCTGGCGGCCCCACCGCGAGAAGCTCGAAGACCCACTGTGCTGCGGCTGCGATGGCTAACCTCCTTGTTCGGGGCACTACGCCAAGCATCTGCAGTGAAGCGCGGGCCGCTTGATAAAGAAGAGGGGCCAATCTAAGGGCTGTAGGGCTTTGAGGTATATCCTTGGTCCCGAAGCCCGGAACCCTAAACCTGGGGTACGCGCAGCACTGAAAGGATGGAAGCCCTAGGCAACCACCCCATGATTTAGGGTTTAGAGTTTAGTGTTTAAGGGTTTTGAGTTTTGAGATGCATGGTAGAAAGCTTATGATTCGGGTCTAGTATGCCCAAACCCCCTAGAGGATCCACAAAACACCGGAACCTCCCCCCTACGTAGTAGTGGGACCCTAAACCTAAATCCTAAACCCTCAGCCTTTTGGGGTGGGTTCGATTTTTGGCTTCCTTTGCAAGGGGGACCGGGTATTAGTGCTCGGTCTGGTGTCAACGGAGCGAGCTGCAGGGTTTAAAGGACAGTGCTGCAATATCAACCCGCAAACATTTCTAGTCTGTGCGTCTTACCGTCTCCCAGATTGACATGGAAGCCCCAAAACGCGCGCCAGAAAGACGACTGTGCTCTTAAACGGAAACTATATGTGCGGATTCTTGTTAGCTGGAGGGTAAGGTGCACGTGAAAGCTCTTTAACCGCGGAGTTGTGGCTCTTGGGCTGGGTTGCACAAGGCCAAGTTCATATCCAGCAGCAATGCAACCAGTTCTGAGGAATGTGTCGGGTAAGCAACTGCTTGGCATGCTCGATGTGCTAAGGTTGCTGCTGATGATGCTTTTAAATCCTCACTCGAGCTGAGCTTCAGGAAAACCCACCTATGCGCAGCTGTTGCTGGGCAAAGCTTCGAGATGTGAATGCTCTCTTGCACCCAAGCTTTCTTTTGCATTACGAGCCCCGCAGACTAGTCTTCGGGAAAGCCCGAGAACATGTACTGTAAGGCATTGGGCTCATTGAGGCTCCCCGCTCCGCTCCATCATGAAACCTCCGCTGAATTGCATTTGCCGTTGCTATCCCACGGAAGCCAAAGCTCTAAACAAAAGCCCTAAATTCCAAATCCCAGACCCCCAACCCTGAACTGAGCTTCTACGCCTTCAACACTTGTAGTTGGCAGGTAGCGTGCCTGCAGGTGCGCTTTTTCGCTTGCTTCCTAAAGGGCTCCTATGTAGTGAATCACAAGAAGGTTTAGGATTGAACATCTTTTTTTTATTACGGGGTTTGCGCCTACATAAGTGGAGAATCGAATGGCAAACAACATGAAACCTGACATATCCTAACATGGAACATGGGTGTGTATAAGGGTTCGGGAAAAGAATACCTCAAGGATTGCTCAGGGGTTCTTATGTAATTGGTCGGTTTTGGGGGTTGTTATCCTGTTTGGGACGGGGGATAAAATATACGAATTACCCGAAAAGGAGCTACATGAGCGATAGTCTAAGCTCCTAGTATCCCCCTTAACAACCCCTACAATACTCTCGTATATAATCCCCGTTAATGAATTTTGACTATAGCTCACATAGGGACCCTAGGGTAGGAACAACAAGCGCGGAGTGTCAGCAGCGGTGCTGGGTCACTACGACGTGGTTACTCGTCGAATGTGCCTCGAAGAGGTTTCAAATCACGTGTGATCTTTTCAGATATTTCTTGGACCTTCAGACTTTGTATAGCACATGACAGGTTACCTCCAACAGTGATTCATTTCTTGTATTCGTGTGCAGTGTTTAGGACTTCAGGCACCGTCTTTCCCGATTGCCCTTGTTGGCATGATGTAGCGAGCGACTTCGAAACTGATTCAAAACTGAGGCGGTCGTATCTAGCTTGAGAACCCAAACCCTAAACCCTAAATTCTTAACCCTGAACCCTGGGCAACTTCTTCGTGGTTGATATTGATCAAGGGGGTGTGCCTCAGGAGAGCGATCGAAGCCAATCTGCAAACACCTGCAGTTCAAGCAAGCTGGTACGAGACGCAAATCTGCATCCTAGGCAAGGGTTTTGCAACGTGATTTCATTTCAGCAAGCTGGTAAAGCTAGCCGGGACACGGCCTGCTCAGGGGAGGGGAGACAAGGGAGAGGACTTTGTGAAGGGAATATGAGGGGTACATACAATCTTTCTGGGGTAGGGTACATAAGGCTTATCATGCAAGGTATTCCAACCGCTGTAATTGTCTTGGAGCCAGTGCAGGGTGGAAGTGGGCTACATGATCGAGTACACAATTTGAAGGGTCTCGCTTCTTTGCTCAGCATGTTATTCAAGCGGCTGTGTAGGGGCTTCTCAAAAATCATGGCCCCTTGTTGGGTACCCAAAATTTTCAAGGCCCTAGTATGAAGGGACCACAACTTTGACAGCGCACGCCGAACTTCAGAACACCCCAGACTTTCAGGGACCGCATGTCCAAATGCATCCTTCAAGTACGCACCTGGCATAGGACAACGACAGTGTCCGATTTGAAGGTGCAGAATGCACGTTAGGCCCTACATCCTACAATAAAACAATTGAGTCTGGCGTGGGTTGCTCTGTCAAGAGCAGGCGAATCACCAAACGGAGAGATGTATGTACCTGTCTTGGAAATCTGACAGATAGCAAAACCAATGCCCATGCCACACGTTTAAAGCCTTACGGTTTAGAGCTTTGCATGGGTGTTGGGCTCAGGGGTTTAGGGATGATTGGGGCATTATTCGAACCCTGAACCTTAAGCCTTTAACTCTAAAGGTCGTCATGACGAAAAAATCTCGAACACCTTGGCAGGTGGCAAGCCCACCCGAACCCACCCAAAAATCACCTCAACACAGCCAGCCCAACCAAAACCCAGACGCTGGCAAACCCACTTCACATGAGCTGCGGGATTTTCTGATATACAATAAACCAGAGGTGGACGGGCAATTGCCGTGTGTGATAATACTATACAGTAGTTTCCCAAAATAAGGGGACACCAATATATACCTAAAAGTACTATAATCCTTACTATTAGGACCCCCAAGAAGGTATCCCTGATTTTGTGAGACCCCATACTGTACCATTGTATTCACAGGTTTTCCGCAAAGCGTCTGCCTCCACGAGGAGAGCCAGGTACTACCACGCCGCTACTCACCTACAAATGAAAATGCTTTACCCTACATCCTAAACCTTAATCCCTAAAGCCTAAACCCTAATCCCGACTCCCGAAACTCTGACACAATTTCCCCAAGCGAGCACAGTTGAAGACTTTGTGCCTGTCGCTCTCTGGGAAGCTCATCACCTGCGATTATGTTTATGGGCTTCTTATGGGATTTAGGGTTTAGGGGTTAGGGTTCAGGGGTTTAGGGTTTGGGGGGTTAGTGTTTAGACGGTTTAGGTGTTGCTGGTTGAGGGTTTAGGGGCTACGGGTTTAGGGCTTAGGGAACAGGGTTTAGGGTTTAGGGCTTTATTGGACTCTATTATGGGCATGCAAGGACGCGAGCATTAAGCGTTCATACCAAGGGCCCATAATTCCAACCATAGATTGCATCAACCAGCATCCCGTAAGCCCATAAGTACTGTTAGAACTATTTTTGTCGGCTATAGGGGCCATAGTCTAAACTCCTAGTATCGCCCTTAATAGCCCCCATAGCAGTGCCCTATACAATCCATGATATAACACTCCCTTTAGGAGTTTAGATTATGGCTTATATACTCTTGATATTAGCCTTCCTGCATGACGTATCCCCAGAACAGCAGCTACAAACGGTAGCTCCGAGGACCACGATATAAACACTGGATATCATACAAACCTTATCAAAGGAACCCCCAAAAGGGACACCCCCCCAACTCTTGGAAACTCCCATATACTTGGACCCTAAATGTCAGTGGCCAAAGCCCCTTGCGACACATGTAGCCCCTCAGTGGTCCTTAGCCTTGACCCCGAGGGTTGTAATTTATTCTGGGCTTAGGTGTCAGGATTTGGGGGTTAGGGTTTAGGATTGGGGAAATAGGCCTTAGGGATATGGGCGGAGGTTGTGGGGTTTAGGTGTTTCGGCAAGAAATCATGCTACACCTCCACCAATACTACTTTCTAGGAGTACGGTCTGGGGTGGCCTCCACACCCCACAGGCTTTGAAGGAATCATCTATTATGGAGACTACCAAACATGCGTGTTGGAGTCAGGAGCACTGAAGGGCACGCATGCTTTCAAACTTGCGGGACTGATCTTGCGAACTGTCTCACAAGCCACAGCGGCTGGCGCGCAGTTAGTTGAACTTGGAGCCCAATGCATGGGCATGATACGACCAGGCGGGAAACCCTGAGCCACAAGAAAGAAATGAGCAGCCACCACTGGCTCGTGTGCATGCACACGTCCAATTTTTATGCTTCAGCAAGACTTCTGCTGTAAGCTTTGGCAATAAGTTTCGGTCGGTTACAGCACCTAGGCATAGCACTGAAAGTAAATTGGTCCCTGTATGACCCCATCATTTGGGGATATTGGGGGGCTCTGTTGACAAACCAACAAGGTGTTGGTGTTGTTTGAAACAAACCAAACGGAATCCTGAAGTACGGCTTGGGGGTGGAGGGTAATTAAAGGTCTAGGGATGGGGGTTAGGGCCTGGGTTTGAATACTCTTCAGCCTTAGCCCTCTCGGTCCCAACAACCACGAAACTCGACAGTTCTACACCCCATCAACTCAGAGGGCCTAGGAACTAGCTAGATGGTTAATACTTCTGATTGGGGTTTTGGGCTTAGGGTTTAGGGTAGGAACTAGCCAAACGGTCAGTAATTGTGAGTATAAGCCCTTATGTTCCCATATAAGCCGTTGTAGCCATGCAGATAGATAGATAGAGATATATGTATGTATATAGATATAGATGTATACATATATATACACACACACACGAAACATTCCCGTGTCCCAACCCTTAACCTTCAATCAATAAAGCGTGTCCCGCCTTGTGTCAGCGGGCTCAAGAAGTCCATACCTTGGGCGGTTTGTTGGTACGTTTTGACATGTAGAAAAACCTCTATCGGTTTCGGGTTGAGGGTTGGGGGTGTACGGTTCGCGGTTCAAAGCCATGATGAACACAAAAAGACCTGCCTGCAAAGACATCATGCCCGGATGCCTGCCCATACAACCGTGCGACTACTCTATCTTCTCCTGATCAATACTACTAGTACTACTGCCGCTAGTGTTGCTAGTCATATTACAGTTGCTACCGCAATTCATATTTGTAACGCACTAGTGGCCTCCAAGCCCAAGCTCTAAACATGCAAGCTGTTTGGTATCAACCGTATGTCTCTCGAAATCACGATGGCACCTCTCAGCTTGCTGCGCACGAGTGCCTGCACATCGCATCGCTCCGAGCAAGTCCTGTGTTTGGGGTTTAGAGATTAGAGTTTAGGGTTTAGGGATTAGGGGCTTAGGCTAGGGTTGAGGGAACAAAGTTTAGGCCCTTAGGCTTTAGGTACAAGGGTGTCGCGAGAGGTTCAGGAATTGGGGGTTTAGGGTGTACCTGAACCTCAAACCCTACAAACCCTAAAACTTATAAACCCTAGACCCCACAAACCCTGAAAGCGTAGAATTCAAGAATTCAACGAGTCCTGCGTAGGCAGCCAGCCACGAGTTCGCAGAGAGCCTTGCTAAAAGGTTGGCTGCCAGTCAGAAGTAGCGGCAAGGGTTTTGGGTTTAAGGGTTCAGGGTTTGGGGGTTTCGGGTTTCAGAGTTTCGGGTTCGGGGCTTCATTTTATGCAGTGGTTATCTAATGCTCTTGAGTGGAGGTGCATCCTGCAGGCCAATCTGGTTCCCTATTAGACTACTTTTGAAATAATACCTTTATCTTCGCTTTTGGGCTTTAGGATAGAAGATTAGCAATGTAGAGGTAAGCTTTATGTGCCCCAGCGATGTGCGGTTTGAACGTTTGCAGGGGATTCAGACTTAAGGGGTTTAGGGTTGAGTATTCAACTTTGAAGGTCACTTATTTAGGGCTCACATAAGGTGTAGGGTCTAGGGTTCAGGGCTACAATAGAGATTAAAGCCAGCACTCGCCATTTCATATTCCGGCATGAGGTGCAGGCAGTATCTAACTGAAAGAGACTGAAGAAGTTGGGATTGAGCGAATACAACAGTCCCTACCGATTTCCCCAGTTCCGGCTAAGCACGAGGGAGTTCGCTAAAACCTGAACCCTAAACCTCAACCCCAAACCCTATGGACCCTATAGACCCTAATGCCAAATTAGGCCTTCATCCCTGCTACAAACCTTACACCCTGAGGATACCGCATGACGTGCACTGTAGTGTTTTGACCGGTGCTTTGATATTGCAATCTCTGTCTGCGTGCACCTGCCCAGCCCTGCAGCTCGAAATCTATAAATGATATCTACTATGTGCCCAAGCGTCCATAAACCTTGAGGGAGAGTTTCCTGGCCTCCAAAAGGGTTAGCCATTCATGTATAGTAGAAGTATATATAACCCAAAAGGTTAAGTAGTTTGGCGCTCACCGTCTTAACTCATTGGTTCCCCGGTACCCCGCTCTCCACTACCCCGGCCTAGGTTCCTCCGGTAATTTAAGGATAAGTGGGCCCACTAAAGAGGGAACCGTGGGCGGGGTAGTACAGGGAGCGAGAGGTAGTAGGGGAACCCATGTCTAACGTTTTGTTCACACATAAATGTGCAGATACATGTCATAGCAATATCATGGTGACATAGCCCCTGGCTATCTCTCTGCAAGTTTCCAGGATGAACGGTGACATCATCCAAGGCCGATGCCCTCAAACCCAAACCCTAAAATTAGTTTCCATTCCATTTTCCATTCTCCGATGTAACCCCTATATTCCAGGATTCTATTGCGTTGGTGGGTTGGCAGCTGAGACGTGTGCTCCTCTTCGTTTTCTGATGGCAGGTGAAATCTATGAGGCAAAATCTCGAAGAGTCTGGGGCCCCTCCACTGAGGCTTCAACCAGCCCAACGCAGGCAATACGGTTTATGCTACGGGTAGATCAAGGCCCAAGTACCCTAAACAGTGGGAATCACGGTATTCGGTATTATAGCATACTAAGGTCATGCAGGTTTTTTAGTATCAGCAGTATTTGTAGGCTCTAGGCCCAGTGCAAGGAATATTTGTAGACTGTAATTTATGCGCCAATGCAGGTAATATTGGATCGAGGGTCCATTCAACTCACAGCAACCTTCAAACATGCAAGTCTTGAGTGTTGTCCCCACAGCTGTGCGCCCGGCTGGAGGATGTGATGTCGGGTCCTCAGTCAAAACACTAGTTATTTTCAAGGCACAGCTTAACAAGACGAATTCGCGAGTGCTGCCATAGGCTACCTACAGCAATGTATACGAAGAAGTTTTTTCCAAGAACGTGCTGGCAAACAAACCGAAGCTTTACGCATCAGCAGTCAAACTTCAAATGAATGCCTTTCAGCAACCTCTTGCCGACTACAAGGGCATCCCCAAACCAAACTAAGCCTACCAAGCTCGCGACTGCGAACGTGCACAGCTTTATTCTCAAATTCTCACGCTTCAAGCTTCATGCAAGGTTTTTACAACTGTAACTGTCTCAGGCCACGAATGCCTTACCTCGAGCATGCTACGGCTGGAAATCCAAGTCGCGTGCCCTCAGCAATTGAAATTCCAATCCTCGACCTGCTAAGTGCCTCCTCGCAGGAACCGCGAACTCGAGGACCAAACAGCACAACCCAAAGAACTCTCCCATGCAAACCTCAATGAGAAAGTCGCAAATCGCGCGCAGCCCAAACTTTACAGAAACCATAGCCCCTTCACAAGCTGTGGCATTGATATATACACACATAAGTATGTAGGTATGCCTTAAACAAAATTGCATTCATACTTTATTATGCACACCCATATATATATATATACACACATCTATATATATCTATATAATTTATACATATATGTATTTATACACGGACAGAGAAGCAGCATTGCCTTTCTGACCCGCTACTGCTGTCTGAGTAATTGGGACCTTGCTATTCGCATGTAAGTGCATTCGCGCAAGGGCTGCAAGTGAGTACGGTGAATACCCGGTTGCGAATAACAGTACCAAACAAGTTTTTGCAGTTGCCCCGCAGCACCTGTTCACTAAAAGTGGTCTTATTCAGGAGTCATGAGCCGTTAGAACTCCGATTATCCCTTGTCAAACTTGCTAAGGTTCTGAATGACTTCAACAGATAAGGTAGGGAATGCCCAGCATCTGTAAGGGAACCCTCCTCCCAAACATGTTGGGCCTTTTTTTTTGGTCAGCTCATAGTCAGCCCGGACCTCAAAAGCTTATAACATCTGGCCGCAAACCTATAGACATCGTCCAAAAAGACCAGTAATGAAGAAGGGGTGGGACCTTAAAACCATCCCTATAGCATCTACATTTATGCCCCGATACTAGTATATTCACTCCCCCATCCTAAACCCTAAACTCTGCATTGACTCCCCCACTCCCGCTTAAGCACCAGTAAAGTTAAGTTGGGCATGGCTCATGCAAATCCTTTGTCCCCCGCCAGACGGGGTTCGCTTTCTTCGCAGAGTGCTTGCCACAAAGCCTCGTGGCAGTTTAGTGCTTAGGGCTAAGGTCTTAAGGTCTAGGGTCTAGGGTAACCCGAAGGGGGAGTGGGCGAGGGGAATTGCCAGGAAAGAAACAAAATACATATGTACATACCGGGACTGTTGGAGGGATTCACGCCTCTGCTCTCCCCTGAGCACCAGCAAGTTGTTGGCAGTGTCATGAATCTTGTCTCAGCTCCTCAAGCGCTAGAATAGTAGACGCCCTGGTGGTACTACAATCTTGCATGACCTTAGTACACTCAAATAGCAAGATTCCAGAGGTATAAAGTACTTTGGGTATGGAGGACAATCATTCCTCCACCTGGTGCATAATAACAAAGGAAGAATTGACTTGACAAGCGGGTCCTACAGGATTTATACATCATCCCCTGAAAAAGTCCCTACTCCACTTCCGAGGATGAAGGGCATCTTGCACGAACCCATGTGAACCATAATGTAAACTCCTTAAAGGGGGTTACATAAGGGATCATAGAGGGGACTACTGCAGGGGTTCATACGGGGGATACTAGGAGTTCAGACTATGGCTCATATGCTTTCTACAAAATGTGATTAAAGCGCTGCTTCCTGGCGGCTGCAAGTGTATACATAGTTAACCCACTCTAATCCCTTAAGTCTATGATGATGAATCGCGACAAACTTAGTAGAAAGGCCCAGTTACGATGAAAGAAGAGCCCGAAACTTTAAAGCTTGTATGTATATCTATATATATATATACATACATGAGGTTTGGGACATCGCGGATCCAGCTAACAGGCGGGAACACCTCAAGCTGCTGGAACTGGCCGCTACAATTTACCCCAAAATCGTGTCGAGGCAACTCAGTAATGCCCTTAGATCTGATATAGTAGAGACAATGTTGTAAATAGTTTCTGGGGGTTATACTACAATCAACATTGTGGAGCTTTCCACAAGCATCGCTCAAGGCCTTGACTACCCAAACCCTAAAACTGCCTAATGCGGAGATTTGTCACAATTGGGCGGGGTACCCTAGAAAACTCCAAAGATATGTAAGGTTATAAGTCGGTGATAGGGGTCAGGCTTGAGCATTATAGAGCTCTGTTTTGAGAAGCTCACATGTAGGCAACAAGAATTTGGGGTCGGGTACCTTCTACTAGAATTGCATGAAAAAGCGTGAGGGAGCATTGTGGCTAACAAATCAGGCTTCTACACTGGTTGTCCCAGTGCGCTCGCAGCATCTTCCTGACAAACCAGTACTGTAGGTGCAATGTGTACCGAAGTTTGTATCTACCTTGGTTTTCGGAGGCAAAGTCTAGCCGAGCCCCAAAAGCCAAGAACGTCCTAGCACGACGAACAGTCTAAGATGGCCCTCTTGAGAAATTGGGGTACGCATATATACACATCATAATCCCGAATAAGAATAATCCTCAATACAACCACTCCCCCCCAAAAAAAAATAAAACACGTGCCGATAATTGTCAGCCAGCACAGAGAAGATGTCAATGTCGCTGCGTCATCAAGAAACGGAACTCCGATCCTGCCTATCTCGCACACTGTAATCCCAGAATCTGACTCCGACCTGGAGCCTTGAAAAACATGAGTAATTAGCGGGTGCATAATTAAGCAAGATGTGAAATTCTCGCCATGGCATTCTTAAAAATCCAGACGTCACCTTAAGACCTCTGTAGAGGCCTCTTCTGGGCTGCTGTTAAGGAACTTCGTTCAGATAATTTCCCCTCCATGTTCCTTTAGAGACCTGCATAGGCCCGACGCCCAAAGCCCTAAACCCTAACCCGTAAACTCTACAGGATGCCCAAGTGCCCGACCGGGAGGCCCCGGCAGTCTGCTAGCGGATGTCGGCCCTCTGCCAGCTCCCAAAAAACCTCTTTGCTTTAACGGGTTTTGGGTCTGGGACTTAGGGTTAGGAGTTAGGATTTAACGATTAGGACTTTGGGTTTAGGCTTTAGGGCTTAGGTCTAAGGGTTCAAGGATTAGGAGTTTGAGATTTATGGTTTAGGCTTTAAGGGCTTCGGATTCAGAATGTAGGGTTTAGGATTGAGGGTTTGGGACGAGGGTTACGTAGAGCGGCTAGCAGGTAGCTGACTGGTTTGTAACTTATGTTTCCAGGGGCTGATATGAGGATAATAGGGCTTCTACTCAGAACTGCTAGCCATTTAGCTGCATCCCAAGCCATGCATGTGCTTGCACCACTAAAACTTGATCTTTCTTGGAGAAGACTCAAACCTACACAATTTTGTGTTCCTCCTTGTCTCGCAGTTTGGCAAGACTTTAAAAACCCTGTCTTTCTGCGGGCAGCCCTAAACCCTAAACCCTAGATAGTAGTTTTCCATTTTACTTTTCCATTATCCCAATATAACCCAAGATAAGGACCTCCTTGCAGCATCTTACTAGGTCGAACGATCTTTGTCAGGGGGCCTTCATGTGGTCAAGTTGGGCACGCCCCTTCCCTCTCCTAGTAACACATACTCACGTAATAAAGTTCTATTTTGCTAAGTATACGAGAGCATGGATGGCTTTAAGCTGAGGCTTCATATTATTGCCAACGAACCAGAAACACATTCGGAGCTACTGCAGCTCCTCGTGCTTTCAGTTGCGTTAGCGCGCGTGAGTATGTGATGAAAGGATCTGGTCCCGTTGCGGCATCCCATCCGGGTAAGAAGCCACCTCACAATTACGCTGCCCTGATGTAGCGCTACATTCCTGAGCACCTCGTGTGCTGCTGTTGGCCAACTGCTTGCAAAGACATCGCCCCATTGCTTTCTAACACAGATCAGCCTACAACGCTGAGGCAGAGTGCATTTTAGGAAGATGGCCCACAAGTTGTAACCGTTACCACGAATTCATATGGACTTCACATTAGTCAATCTAACCAACTTGTAACCGGAACGTAATAATAACTCAACCGTCGCTGATGACATTTCGGGAAATATGAAATTCTAAGGGCCAATGATCGTCATCAGATGTTAACTGGTTCTATATAAATTTCCATGGGCATTAATATTCCCCCCAAATAGATGGAGATAGATCAATCGAGGGGAATCCATTTATGCGAAGCCAACATTACTCATCATACTCATACTATAATCGGTATGATACGAACCTCTCGTGACGGACTGTTCGGCAGCTCAACTGGCAGTCTTGTCGCACCCTCGGCCCCGAACCTACAAGCTCGGGCATCTAAAGGCTATACCCTAAACCCTAAACCGTGCGCCAGGACTGTTCTGAGGCACTGACAACGCCAACACTCCAAATGTCCGAAGGATACGAGTAGTCCTGAGCGCATGGTTGCCATCTGGGTTGCTGTTACGGAGCTTAAAATAACTTGCCATAACTTCATGGGCATATAGCAAATGAGAGGGTTTTCTCATCTACAACAACTTAATTTAGGTTCCTGAACCGCAACCCCAAAAAGACAGGTCAAGGTGCCGTGTTGACAAACATGTCAATCGCAAGTAGGGAGTAAGACATACATACACGGTTTTCGGGTTTTGGTGTTAGTGTTTATGGTTTAGGGCTTGTAGTGCCCTTGTTTCTTGACGTGGCGTCTGCTTTCTCAAAAAGGGCACTACGCGAGCTAGCTAGGGGGGCGATACGATATCCTTGTCTTGGTTTCCCTAGATACACTTTGTTTAGGGTTTTATGCTTCCATGATGCTTCACAAGACAACATGCCTACATGAACCCTTTAACCTTTCGCCTTGCACATCATCTTCTTTCCCATTTGAGCCTCCACTCTTCAAATACAGAAGGCCCCCACTCCTCCACCTTATACACAACCATGCAACCCCAAAACTCCCATGATAATAGAAACCGTATCTCCCAAACCCCCCAGATCCTAAACCCAAGTCCAAACTCGAAGCCCTAACCCCCAAATCCTGAACGCCAAACCCGGACCCAAACCGTAACCCCTAAACCCTACCTCCCAAACCCTAAACCCTATGTACCTGTCTAAACCCCTCGCATCCCCCGTAACAACCCCTATAGGTCTCTTATATAATCCCCTTTCCAGAGTTGAGACTATACCCCATATGATAAGGGGCAGCCCGGTCTCTGAAGCACCGGGGTCCCAGCATCACCCAGGTGCCTCTCTGGCGACATGTACCTAAGTCTAAGTTTACAGTGTGTGGTTTAGGGCTTAGAGTTCAAGATTTAGAGAGGTGAGGGTCTCAAGACTTATCTAGGATTTCGGATTTAGGGTTTGAAGTTGCAGGTTTGGGTTTAGGACGATGGGCTGGATTGTTTACCTTAAATTACTAGAGAATTTCCTACTTGCCCTGAACCTTTACACCATAAACTCTAAGCCCTGGATATATGGTCAGGCCTTCAGTGACAGTCCCGGAAAACGGTTTACGGTTAAGGCTTTAGGGTTTAAGATGAAGGGCCTAAGATGCAGGTTTTAAGGTTTAAGGTTCAGGGAGTTTCGGGTTCAGGGCAACTTGATACACATGGTAACACTACATTGCAAAATAAAGTGGATGCAGAACCATTCTCTCAGAGCTCCAACCCCGCTAAAAAAAATCACTACGACTCGGATGCGTATGCCTGCTGCTGTTATGGCAGTTGATACCAAGCATCATGTATGACCCTAGTACATTACGGTACCACGATTCTCAAGGTCTAGGGTCCGTATGGACATGCAGGTTCTTCTGTATCAGCCGGATCACGTTGAGCATCGGTGTTATGCTGGTTCATTCAACGCTAAGGCCTGGTGCAATCACTACTAGAGCAAACAGTACGGTTTGTTGCTAGCATCTTATTGCTAGCATCATGCGCACCTTTGTTACGAAGCTACTAGCTGCGGGCGCCGAAAGCCCTTAAAAGCTGAACCACATGTCCATCCAAGGTACGTGGCCGTGCCCACGAAAGTCGCAGTGGCCTCCTTCCCGACATTTAAAAGGCTGAAGATGTAGGGGTATACTGAGTAATATAGGGGCTATTTTCGGGATATTTAGGGGTACATAAGGCTTAAACAGCAGGACTGCGCATGGACTGTACATCCATGGCTAACCCAGCAGCTACCTAAGAACCTCCGCATAAGATGCCTGTCTGCAAAATGCACACAACTACAGTACTAGCTGGGTGAAAACTGTATTTCGAGCACCTCGGGGGCGGTTGTTTGCTCTAATCAACGCTGCGCAGCCGCATTCGGGTTCCAGTGCACTTCACGATGTTCCGCTAGCACGCACAAGTCGCCATTGATTTGTAACCGGCATCCGGCCTGCCCACTGTCTAAGGTGAATGCTTTGGAGATGCCGAAATCCGTCAGCTTCACCTTCGTCGCGCGTTTGAATGTAAGTTCGTCCTATAGTTCCTAAAAAAACCCTGTATAATCCCTATAGTCCCTGTAGTTTCCATTTTCTTTTCCATTATCCCTATATTATATTGCCCTGCTGTTCATGAACGCCCTAGTATTGAACTTGTCCAGCATACCCAGCTTTCACGCCTTACTGTGTTCAGAACCTGTGACAACTTCTAAGTTACGAGCTCCACACAGCGGAGCGCGTCAATTACCGGAATCCAGGCCCGGGCATCTGAGCATCAGATAAGAAGCAAATACCATAACTACACTACAACACGTTCTAAGGTCTAGGGCGTTGGTGTCAGCTCGATTCTGCAAGGTCAAGGCTCTAAGGCTATCAGACATATGGCTCACGAGCCAGCACTATGCAAACGTCCAGGTATTTTCAATCTCAAGCCCACGGTCAAAGATTCAGGGTTTACATACTCTGAGGCTTTTAGAACTACTATCCTGAGCTTTGCGGGGAAAAAGGTGGGGCTTTGGGGGCCAAGGTATGGGATTCCACCATGACCCTTGAGGTAGGGGGTGGCAAAAGAATGACCCATTGACGGCTTACGCATTCCTTCCAGACTGCGTATCAACCGCGAGACTTTGTCATGGTAGTTTCCCAAAATAAGGGGACCCCAACATAGACCCCAAAATACTCTAGTCCTTATTATGGGGACCCCCAAAAGGGTACCCCTAGTTTTGGGAAACCCCCATATTTGTACTGCAAGGTCCGGGGTTGACTCTAATGGGATTTGGGGGTGTGCATGGTGCTGCACATAAACAAGGGTTCTCAGGGAATAATAACTTGGATTGCTCCATTCCAGCCCCTATACATGCCCATGTAACCACAGCTTCCATGTCAAGTTCAATGTTCAATGTGATTCTCCATGCCTGCCAGTTGTTTAAGCTTGCGCACCCTAAGCCTGAGATAGGAGCTTCTTCCTTAACCCTGTTAACCCTAAAATCCCGAAAATAAAATAAAGCCTCAACCCTAACCCTAAACTACAGCAGCTTCTGCAAAACCCCAAAACCTAAACATTAATTAGAAACCCTTAGCCCTACCCCTTATGTAGCCCCTCTATATCACCTATGTTCTTTTTTGGGGACCCTTAATTTTTGGAACCATTATTCCGGCTCCTGAATTCTGGGGCTGAAGTTCACACCAACTCCCTAAACACGGCGGCCCAGCCTCGCCAAGAGAGTTGTGGAGGATATTCCTGAGTGCAATGATTCAGGATTTAGGGTCTAGGATTCAGGTTTAGGGCTCAAATTTTAGGGTTGAGTTCAATGGCAACTGGATTATACGGTCAATGCTTTGGGGTTTGGGGGCCAGGGTGGATTTAGGTAACCCCCCCAAGTAAGGACTATGTAGGAGTCATAAAATGATTGTAAAGTGAGATAGAAGGTTTAGAGGATTCTTTCGCATCTGCAACTGCTATGATACCCTGGAGGCTTTGTCCCTCTGAGCTTTCCCCAGGAAGTGGGAATTTCTCAAAATGGGGCGTTTCTACATGGGGACCTAAACGCCTCAAGGCCATACAACGGCAAAAGTGACGGCCAGGGTGGGTGCTAAGGCAGGTCGCCGTGGCACGCATGACGTGACCTGGAAGTGCCACCTTTTTGGGCACTGACCTCCTTGACCCAGAATTCCTTCCAAAATACATTTGATAGGCAGCGCTAATTTTGACGGCCAAGGTCGGTGCTAAGGCAGGGGGCCACGCTACGCATGATATCTCCTGGCCATGCCACCTTTTTATGCAATGAGACCTCCTTGAATCAGATTTCCTTTCGAACAAAATATCTTTGGTAGGCATCGGCGGTCCGAAAGCTTTCAGCTACTTGACTTGCTCACATGTATATCTGTATATATATATATGTATATTGACATTCAATGGTCTTGCGGAGCAGCGGAGGGGTTCCACATGCCGTTTTCATTGGACCTGCTAGCGCAGGAGTCAAAACGCCATCTTAAAAACATAGTACTTGCTAATTCTGGCGGAGGCTCCAAGTCCCAGTAATAGGAGGCAGTGAGAGCGGGTCGAATTTCTGGCCCAGCGCAGTATACCGATTGCAGGGGCTTTGGAGGTCCTAGGGATGACGTTTAAGGATTCTTCTGAAATGCGCAATGTTCGAACAACTTTGCTTCATGGCGTTCTAGAATGGACCCTAGCAACTCACGTAGCTGACTATGCGATGTCGAAGCCTGATTGATTACCAAGATTCTGGATCCAAATTGATTGTATAATTATGTTATGGGCATAGGTCCAATGCGGTGTAGTGTTTAGGATGGTCCAAATCCAGGGTGCCTGGAAAACAGCATCCCGGACTCCCTGATCCCAGGGCCCCCTTCCCTCTGATAATTCAATTACCTCGCCACCAAAAAGTAGGAAAAAGCAGCAACACCAGTCCCTAAAGGAGTCAAAAGGCCTGTTATTCCACATCACTCTGCATGTTCAGGTCGAGTAGCAACCCCCAAACTCTAAACAACACACCCAACCATTCTGGGCCAGTCGACTGCGGTTTGATGTCCCGATGAAGGATGCACCTGCCACAGGGAGCAAAGGTTTGGACTCTGAGGGTCTCGTTAAAAATTCGTTAACAGTTGATAGGTATAATATACGGGTGTATCTTGGACAGGCTGCGTTCATGTTGCGGCTGTAAGTCTACAAATATTTTCACCTTGAGCTTCATCAAGCATTTTGGGATATTCAGGATTTGAGATTCAGAGTTTGGGGGTTAGGGCTTATCGCCTTTAGGGTTTGTGGCATTGAGGATTCATAGGCAGGCTGTGGAGTGTAGTGGAGTAACTACGCCTATCTCTTTTGAGGTATACTCGAGAACCAAACCCTAAAGCCTAAACCCTAAGCCCCAAACCTCAAACCCTAAACCCCAAACCCTATAACCCTATATAACCCCTACACAACCCTGTGTAACCCGATTAAAAACCCTATATCCCTGACCCTAGACCCAAAACCCTAAACCCTAAATCCGACACGCTAAAACCCTAAACCTTAACCCTGAACCCCAAGCCCTGAACCCCAAAACCTTAGAATCCAAAACCCTATCTTCCAAAGCCTGGCATGGAGGAACTCGAGCGCGATGGCGACCTGCGCGGCCGTACCTTTAGGATTTAGGGTCTTGGATTTAGGATTTAGGGTCTAGGGTTTATTAGAGTGTAGCGAACTCCCTGAATTGACCGTGAACCCTTCAGATTGCGGTCACGCCCGAGCAGCCCGCCCTAGGAAATGTATCGTCTGCCACCACAAGCTCACAGCCCACTACCTCAGCAATCTCAATGCAGACAGCCAGCCATGAACCTTAAATCCTAAGCCCCAAAACCCTAAACCCCAACACCCTAAACCCTCAAACCCTAAACCGCCTAATTTCTGGAAACCCCTACTTCAGGCCCTGGCAGCGTAAGCCGGGACGAGGAGGTACGGGGCCCTGTAGGCGGTGGAGCAGGTCCTGGGCGGTTTAGGGTATAGAGTTGGAGCTGGGTTTGGGGTGTAGGGTGTCAGGGCTCAAAGGTGTAGGGCTTTAGGGCTCTGTTTAAGGTCTGGGGATACTAGCAGTTGTAATACTAATAGCCAGAAGTATCTTGTCCCAACCTGATGTGAAACAAGACCACGATCCTGAACTACAAATGCATGGGACCCAAGGCAAGCACGGGGTGCTCTTGGTGCTTTCAGTAAGATTGTACGTTTCTTCTGGAAAATTATACTCAAAGGGAAATTTTGATGTTAATCTATATGGGAGGGCTATGGTATCACCAGTAGAAAATGCTTTACAATATGTACTTATTCCCAGTTTCCGTTTAATTTTCGATTTGGTTGACCATCCCTGCACCCTACACCCTGTATGCCCCTACAAATTCCAATATCCCCCCCAGTCACATATTCCTATATCCCTCCAACGCGCCCCCCCCCTCCCCATCTAAATACAAACGCAAGCCCTAGAAGGCCATCCGATGGTCGGAAACCTGAACCTGGGCGCCGCGCCGCCAAGCTCCCGAGATCCATGAACTCAAGCACCTCAGTAGTAGGATTAGCAGCAGTGATGCGCCTAATATGAGAATAGCCAGAATAACGTCACAAGATAGGAAGGCAATCATACAATGAAGACAGAAGCACGAAAACAAACAATCATTGCAATTATAAGAACAATACGTACAGATAAACATGATGAAAGAGCTTGCCCCTCCCAGCAGAGTTCTTACAACAATTCAGCATTTCCTAAACCACTACCCCTTACCCTTTAAGGGTCACCAAAAGGGGAAGCCAAATTGGCATACCCCTTAACTTTTTGTAGGCATGCACTTGGGGTATGCTGAAAGTCTCTTGGAGAAGTTCTAGCAGTCACCGCTTTCACCCCGTCTCTGTCTTCATCCCACCCCTTCTGCCTCGCTGGATATTTGGAGGTTGAGGAAGTTCAAGCCCCTGTATACCCATGGCTATGGCCCACCTATAATCACACCAGGGTACTTTAGAGTTGCATATAGTTGGGTTCTACCTATGTACACTTATCCGTGAGTTATAGTTGCTCTGAACCCAAAATCCTACACTCTCATCCTTACAACCCTAAACCCAAATCCCGAATCCTAAATCCTATACCAAATCCTGAATCTCAAGCCCTAAACCCCTAACCTCAAAGCTGAATCCCAAATCCTATACCCCAGAGTCACCCCAAAACCCCAAGAGCTAAGGATCTGGCTACATGGACCTTCTTCGAGCCATCTCCCTCAGCCATGCCCGCCTGGACTTTATGGGTTCTCCTACGGGTGGTCTAGGGTTCAGGGGCTGAGGGGCTAGGTCCGCACTTTAAAAAGCACTAGTGCCACGAAATGGTAGGTATAAAGGACTATGGGACATTACCTGGTAACAACTTGGGCTTTGCCTACCCAAACCTTAAATCCTTGCTGCTAAGCTCTAAACCCTAAACCCTAAATCCTAAATCCTAAATCTTGAGACCCTAAGCCCTAGACCCTAAATCCTAAGCCCCTAAACCCTAACTCCTAAACCCTGTATCCTAAGCAAGGCTCAGCTCAAACCACATCTTCTTTTAGAGCCGGCTTCGAATTTCCCATACATGCAGGCAAGTGCCCGCTCCGATAGAAGCGCATGCAGAGCTGTAGATGTAGGGGTACGTTTGATCAAAACCTTTTCTTGCTGAGTTAATCTTTTTTCTTCAGCTGGGTAAGGGTTCTCCGGGACTATCGTCATTAGCAGGCCTTGTCCCATGGTAGAAGTTGTGAGAGATTCAGGCCTTATGAAAGATGTACAGCTGGGTGCATCATCAACAGCGTCCTTCCCCTGTCTTTCCTTGCAAGGACTGCTAAGGTGAAACTGGTACGCAAGTTAGGGATCATCGGTGCTCAAGGTCTAGGGTATTGCCTTCCAGTGTCGAAGTGGGGCTGTACCATCCCTGGAGCACCAACACAAACGGAGAGCGCAAAAACCTTAAACCCTCAGCCCTAAATGTCAAGAGCCCTTAGAAGGATGCATATGCTGTAGAGCCTGTCAGTAAGGCAGCGGCCTGCACGAGTGCCAATACCATCTTGATGTCTTTTGCATCATAATCATGTAAGTATGATTGAGGCCTCCTACGTTGCTATCCCCGTGAATCCCTGTAAACACCCACTTTTCAGTGCATTTCTCATGCTTTTCCATCTGACTTGTCATCAAATCGTGGGAGAATATTCCTGAACTCTACGCCCTCAAATCCCTGAACTCTAAACCCTGGCTTGCCAACCCCCTCATAATGACTACAGAATCATTATATTGCCGTCTATATTCCCTTATACCCTAAACCCTGAACCCTTATAATGCCCTCTACATCCCCTTATGACCCCTTTAGGCTTCTATGCCATGGCGATCATGCCGCCGAGGCAGCTGCATACCATTGTACCAGGCAGCTGCAGCCCTGGGCCTTTGGATTCTAAGGTTGGAACCATGGGCCCTTACTTGGAGGGTCAGGGGGACTCAGTAGCTAGGTCAATAATGGGCATAGTTGGGGCTACTATATGGATTACAGGGTATATTAACCTACTTACTAAGTCCCCCTGACCCTCCAAGTAGTATGGGCCCTTAACCCTGGGATCTTTATATACCTACTATATACCCTATATGTACCTTTAAGAGTCCCCAGACCTTACATGGATAGAGTTTCAAGGTTTTGGATTTTTTCGAGTCTTAGGGGAGCTTTAGGGTTTCAGGCTCTTGGGCCTTTGGAATTTCAGCTTAGAGGCTGCAACAAATGTAGTGCTTAGGTCTGAGGAGTTTGGGGTTTAGGATTCTAGGCGCCCTCCCCAATCAATTTCTAAGCAGGCTTGACCAAAACCTCGCCGGCAGGTTTAGCCCCTGGATGTCCATCACATGTCAGATTTAGGGTTTATGGTGTAGGGTTTAGGCTTGAGGGTTGACAGGTTTAAGGATTTTGTAGGTGTTCAGAGGTTCAAGGGTTCAGGGTTCAGGGGTCTAAGGGTTTGGGGAGACTCCGTAAGGTAAAGAAATTGTAATAAGTTGTTTTCTGCCCCCAACCAGTAAGAGTCCATAATAGGGATAATAGAAAGGGGGATGCTTACAACTATAAGCTGAACATTCCCCAACTGTTACAGAGCGGTGCGCTACACCATCCAACCCAAATGCCTTTTCGAGAAAAACTGCAGGAGCCTTCACGAATAGAATAGGTTTCGAGCTTTTTCACTTTACTGTATGCGTAACTGGGCGGTAATACGAAGGCCTCCAATATTGCATAATATTTTGTAGAATTTGGCCCCCCTATCAGACACCAAGGTGAACTACAAATTGTCCCACCGTGCCACCCAGATAAGGGTTGTCAAGGAATACTGTTGCCAACTATTCAGGCCTCTACGGTGACCCCCCCAGTTGAAATGCCATTTCGGTTGCTGGTTACATGTTATCGAGACAATCTTAAAACCATGGGTGCTTTCCTTGTTGGAGAAACTCCATACTTGCATTCCATGCTGTCTCGCTTTTGACATATTAGAAGCCAGAAGCTAGATCCAACGACGACCTGGGCCTAAAGGGGGCCGCCTTTTCAAATTAAACCTCATCCTGCACCCTAAGGTTTGAGGGTGCCAATTCTAATTAAAAGTCCAACTGGAGAAAGGGAGCCCCAACTTGCGGAAACCCTCAGCCCTGATCTACGCACGAAACTCTATATCGCTATTTCCCCCAACCTACCCCTCTATAACCTTCAAAAAGGACCCCCCTCCCATTTTTGCTGAGCCCCGAGCGTTTAAGCTAAGCCCTCCCGTCATGTGTTACACTGCTATACTGTACCATTCTGCTATTATTCCATCATACTATTTTACACCAGTATACTAGCGTGCCACTTACATGCCACAATACTGTATAAGACTGCCACAGGGGGCTCAGGCCTTCATGAGCCCCTGGATCTCTCGCAGCAGCTGCTCACGCCGCGGGCGGTCACCCACCTGGATGCTCTTCACCTTGATCAGCTTTCATTCGACGAGCATGAAGAGGTTAAGAGTTTAGGGTCTAGGGTTGTATTCGTAATGATACCAACGGTAATGAGTATATGAAAGAGGATTGCTGAGTAATAATTAGCAGTAATACAGTAAGAGCAATACATGTAGCAAGGGAAACAGTGACAGAAATATGCCCAGAGGAATAACGAAGCTCTAGTTTGTTCTGCACTTGCTTGCTTCTCAATGCTCTTTCTCACCTTACTGGGCTGCCACTTCACTACTACCTCTCAACTCTATGGTTCCTGATGCCACAGCTCTAAGCCAAATGTCTTTACTAGTGTAGAGTTTAGAGCTGGTTGCACTTCCGACATGACGATCCCGACTTGATGAGAAGGACCACTGCAAGTATCCTGCCCTAGCGTTGCAGTCTACGGACAGTGCTCGCAATCTCTTCACATCTTCGGATCGCCGCGCACGAGCGCACTTCCCCTTTCAGTTTGTGAGCACTTAAGACCCCGAATGAACCAGCTCCTAGAGAAATACAGATGGAATCATGAGATCATCCGTCGCTAAGCGGCTACTGCATCGGACACATGTGCCCAAAAATATGATAGTCGCAGGCTGTTGGATCCTCCGACGAAAGCCTTCAAAGCGCGTACTCCAGCAATCTGCATTGGGGTCGCGGCTGCAACTGTCTGGCCAGTTGTCCTGCCACAGACACTCGCTCGAAATGCTAGTATCCACTCGGTTGAGCCCCCACCCACTAATACTGTCCACAAGAGATAACGGTAGTAATATTGGGGCCTCAATGTATTTCCACTATTCGTGGGTGGGAGCCTAACCCAAAGTATCCACTACTCTTCAACAGCACTTAACAACAGAGCCAATAGAAAGGCTAGCGAAAGACTATCCCCAAGGCTCCAAATAGCCCAATGTAGGCAATGTTTGAGGTTGGGCCCCCACCCAGGAATTGTGGTATATTAAGAGTATTGTGAGGACCGTACTACAATTGCCAGTGCTACTTGTGGTCACAACTAATGGGTGGGGTCCCAACCGAGGCAATAGTTACAAACTTTCCCAATGTTGTAGACTCTCTACAGACTTGTGGGCCCAATGTCGGTATTCTTTGTGGACTATCCACAGATTTTAGGTTCCGATTGTTGGTATTATTTACAAACGATTCACAGACTTTCGGGCCCAATGTTGGCATCATCTATAGAGCCCCAGGGCATTGGAAGCATACTTCAGATCAGAAAAAGACCCAGGCGGCGAAGACAGGTGAGATCGGCTTAGACAAAAAGGCTTTAGGGTTTAGAGTTTAGGGTTACGATTTAGGGTTTGCTCTATACACGTCCTGATCTAAAAGCAAAGTGTCTAAGAGCTATAAACTGAAGACCAGCATTTCCCGCGTCACAGATTCCAATCAAAGGAAACCAGTACGAGTTACAAAGCTGGTTCTTGTGGGAGCAGCTTATTTGGATATCCTGATTTTGAAGTCCTTGGTGGGGTTCAGCATATTGCACTGGGCATCTCTGTAAGTCTGAGAAACTTTGAATGATACCTTTTGTGGGCTGCTTGGATGCCGATGAATAAAGATTGCACAACGTTTTTGGGTTTCATCTAAAGCTACTTCCCCAAAACCCTAAACCCTGAATCCTAAACCCTAAAACCCAAAACCCTAAAGCCCTAAAGCATGTCCTCAGGGTCGCCCTGCGCACGACTCCACTGGCACCGCGACCCAAGGACTCCTCGAAGACCTTGGAGGTTCAAGGGCTCAAGGGTTTAGGGCTTAAGGTATAGAACTATAAGGGCTTGGTATTTAAGGCTCAAGGTTTAGGAACTATAAGGGCTTAGAGTTTAAGCTTTAGGAAATACAAGGGCTTAAGGTTTAAGGCTTAGGAACTATTAAGGGCTCAAGGGTTTACGGTTTAGGAACTATAAGGGCTTAGGGATTACGGTTTACGAGCTATAGCGGGTTAGAGCGTATCGCTTAGGGTTTAAGGCTTAGGCCAGGGTAATTACAACCTACTCGTTGCGGTACTTGTAATGATGGGAGTACAACTGGGCTATATTTACAGGAAGAGTTGAACTACTTTTACCCTGAACCTCTCAAGGCTGAGGTGGAAGAGATCAAAGAAAGCAGAAGTGTAGTGTGGTATGAACAGTACTCAGGGTGAGCTGGAAAAGGCCGCACTGGGTTCTACATTATTGCGGTGGACCATTGCAGTCGCAAGATCGGCCCTTGCTTGGGGGTTGCCGGAGGTTGTTTGTCTCACTTGCCCTGAGTTTCGAGCGAGCACAACCCTGCCCGTCCTGTTTATCGTGCTGTGGCCACAGATGCAGCAGCACTTCGCAAAGCTACGGGGCCGTTGTCAAGCTCACGCTGGATTGGATAAATGGGTCTTCTTAGCTAGAAGTCTGAAAAAATCACATGTGTCGCATCAGCCAGAAAGAGAGGCCATGGTGACAGTTCTAGACCATGGTTTTGATAATCAGAAAATATCAGAGAATATTATTGATGGCAAGCGCCTAGAGATGACCTTGCAGGCGACAGCGCTGCCCACAGAAACCCTTCTCAAAACCAAGTGCAACTGAAGGGTACGGAAGTTGGTTTGTGAGCCAGCACTACAGTGAACTCAGACTCCTGCATGGCCCCTAGTTGCTTTAGTTCTTGGAAGCGATGGTGCTAGAGTACGCTAAGATCATGCAGGCTTGTAAGTATCAACAGTAGTAAGCTACCGTACGGGGTCGTCGTGAACCCCAACTCTGGCAAACATACCTTGCCTGCATGCAAACCATGCCCCAATCTCAAGCGCCAATCATGCATGCCGCATATTTGCTATTGCAGCTTGGGGCTTCCAAGGTAGAACTGCACGCACGGGGCAACGAAAGGATAACAGTACTGCCCTTGCAACAATTGCCCATGCCCTCAAGCACAATGAGCTGCTGCAGTGGAAGCTTGACAACAACCCCAAAACCTATAGAAACTCGGAGACTGCTCGTGGCAGGACGCTTTTGCGTGTTGCACACAAACGCGGAGAGCCGTCCGGCTGTACACGGACAGGGAGGTTGCCGTAGGGTTCAAACTGGAAGCAGCAGATTCGTGATAACAAGCTGTTCAAACAATCTTGTGTCTCGTCTCTTGGGATGCTTGGCCTTCGGGAATGAGACTGTACTACTGCTGCAGGAGATAAAGTGCAGCAAATCCATGTTCCTATCTCTCAGATGAAGGCTCCCCTGTTCAGTACTGGCCGTCATCATTACCGGCTACTGGCACTTTGTGGGCTTCACGTAAGACGATCGAAATGGTGGGTGACTGTAAGCTGCTGGGACAAAGATGCCCATGCTCCAGGTTAGGTTTGTTTTTCTGTGAATAGCTTCACAATATATCTATGCTATAATGAATACGAATATCATGATTACTACCATTCACCATCATCATTATCATGTGTGTTGCTGTTGTTCTTCTTATTGCTTGCCATAAGAGCCAGGCTCAATTTCTATGGTGCAGGGCTTGGCTATGGAATCTGCCTTTCGGGAAGTATGATGCTAGCTAGTGCGATCTTTTTGTGAAGACCTTGGCAACCTTCCTCGCTTCCAGGCCACTTGGAAGACTTGGGCAGGTACATGTAAGTGAGTTACAACATTACACTTCAACCATCCAGCTCCCTAAGCTTCCTAAACCCTAAACTCTGAATGCTAGACCCTAGCCCTAAGCCCTACAGCGTAAATCCTAAAGCCCAGCAGTATGCCTCCACCAGCCTTCCAGTGGCCATACTCCTGATAAGCTCAGCGGATCTCTCACAGGATTGCTCAATTTATCCTGAGAAGCTCGACCTCGTACTTCCTGGGCTTGAAGCGTTGAACAGGGTATACAAGGGGTTTTAAGATATAGGGGTTTAGGGCTTAGTGTTTAGGGTTTGGGGTTCAGGGTCGAGGTTTAGGGTTGAAGGCTTACGGTCCAGGATTTAGGTTTTAAGATTTTAGGTGTTCAACGAATCATTTGTACCTGCAAAATCGCATTTCAGGCACCTCAACCCCTACCACCCTTGACACTCCATCTTCACCCTCCCCCAAAAAGCTTTTAGCTGGGTACTCAAGGCTCCTTCTGTGTGCCCCGTCCCCTAAGGTTCCATGCGGCCGTATGTGTAGAATTTTCTTCCCCCCCCACCAAAAAAAGAACTCCTTTGGGCCTCAAGTGTGTATACATATATATACTATGAACCTACACTGATCTGTGGATCAACAACTCAACAACTGTCTCTTGACAAAATTCCCAGTCTTGTGGCGTGTTTCCCTTTCCAACTAATACACCAAGCCCTAGGCCTATATCAATGCGGTTTAGGGTCCAGGATTTTGTAGGGGCCTATACCCCTTAATAGGAACCCTTTGAAGGAGGTCTACTTCTGTATATTGTTTTTGAGGACCCGTGAAACAAGGACAGTGCTGGTTTTGCGAACAAGGCTCAAATCCGAATCAGGCGGGACGACTCCTGCGCCCAGCTTTCCTCGGAGTAGGTAACACAGGGGACTATATGGATACAATAGAGCTCTGGGCTTACCCTAGAACGGGTGCCTATTAGGTAGTTCCTTTTGGGGTGTGTTAGTTGGGTTGGTTATGCGGCAGAACTACAGAGGGGGCTGGGGAGCTCAGGCATCTACAAGAAGAACTGCAGAGAAGCTGCTGCAGGCCAACCCTTACAGCAGACCTTGGGTTGTTTCCAGAAATCGGGAGCACCTCTTTTTAACCACGGTTACTATTATCCTTAATGGACCCCAAAATGGGACCCCCAAATCTTCATGTAATACTTGAGTTCAGCCAGCTAGGCAAGGCCCTGGAAGCAGAAATTGAAGACTGCAACTAGGGGGGAACCTAGGGCCCAGGTGCCTAGATCTCCCAACAACTTGAAGAATGCATTTAGGGTTTAAGGTTTAGGGTTCAGGGGCCTTGATCCAAAAAATGATGGAGGCTTCGGCTATTCCTGTAGGTATTTGGGATGGCTAGGAAGAAGTACTCTAACGGAGAGACAGCTGCTATCCTGCGCACCATCTTGATCAAATCACTTGCGCTTCTGGTAGGACTGTTGGGTAGGTGCTTAGAAAATGCTTGCTGCATACAGCACATGAGGGTTTCCCAGAATTAGGGGTACCGTCTTGGAGGTCCCTATAATAAGCCAAATTGCCCAGTGTAGGTAACATGTATAGACTTTAGGACCGAATGTCAGTATTCTTTGTATCCTTGAATGCCTGGGGATAAGGTTTATAATGTTTTCGGGCCCCCCTCTTTAAAGAAGTTACCACATGACCGCATAACTAGGCCTGGCCTTGGGATCGGTCCATCTTGGTCCACATAATTTAGGGCTGAGTGTTTCGGGTTTAGGGTTAAGTGTTTAGGGTTTAGGGTTGAGTGTTTAGAATTTCGAGAAAAGATGGCAACCCAACAGGCACCAAACCGATGATTCGGAAAGGAATGGAGGCTTTCTCAATTCCTGCCCCCAAACCCCGCCGTTGAAAACAGTGTGGATAGCTAATAGAAGGCTTTGTTGATAGCCTAGGCCCCCCCAACTATGGGCCCTATGACTATTGTATGATCGTTATTTTCAGAGGCTAAGGTAATCAAAGCCCTCTAAACCCTTCACCCTAAACCGCGTGGAGCCGAGGAACCAAAGGCGTAATCCGACTTCACCTTCGAGAAATGCGGTCATGTCTCAAAATGGGTGCCTGAAGAGGAGGTGGGGTGGGGATACTAAAGAGCACTTTAGGATTCTGTGCCTGACCTCCCAGACACCTACAATCATGGCCTTGACCCCCAACGTGATGCATGTAGGATCAGGCAGGGTTCCTTTTAAATTGTCCCATCTGTGCTCAGCTGTATAAGAGTAAAGAAGCCAGGGGTCATCCAACTGTTTGAAGACCTTTTGCGAAAACAAAAACGGATACCCTGTTCAGGTCAGGGAAAATGTTGATCCCGAATACAAACGATTTCATTGCCTGCGAATGAAAGACGGGTCATATCTCAACCTGAGCCCAAGCGATCCCGCGCCAAACTTCCAAAGCCCACAGTCTTAGCAGATATAGGGAACATGTTGAAGGCCATTGGAAGGAGGAGGTGTCCAGCATCTACGCCAGCGCGCTTCATTGGAGACCCTGAACGCAGCCCACCGATGTTGAGAATTAAAATGGCGCCCACACCTGTTTGAAAGACTCTCTGAAATTTCCAGGACATCCTCCAACCATTGTGAGTTCAACAAGTCGTTGGTACTGTGCCAGTACACACCGTTGCAGCTTCAACTTGCACCCCCTCCAGAAATAGCAGCGCAAAGAAATTGCATAGCACCAACATCACAACTGTGATGCAGGGGGTAGATTCGACCATAAGCCTATAAAGGATGCTAGGGGACGAATTCTCTTATTCATTCCGACTTCTATGTTCCATGAACCCTAAGCCCCTAATCGCTGAACGTCACAACCTAAATCCAAATCCAAAACCCTCCAACCTAATCCCTACAACACTAAGCCCTAACACCCTAAACTTTGAACCCCTAAAACCCCCTAAACCCTAAAACGCCTAAACCCTAGAAAACCCCTACACCCTAAAACCCCTAAACCTCTGTCATCTCTATACCGAGGGGCCTTAAGTGCAACCTTCTCGCCCAAGGACATGCGAGGGATCGCCTCATCCCAGCCTTCGGATTCAGGGTTTTGGGGTTTAGGCGCTTACGGTTTAGGGGTTCAGGGTTCTTAAGGCTTAGGGTTTAGGGTGAGGGATGTCTCAGTGAAGGGGGTGCACTGGTGCTGGAAGCACCCAGGCGCGCACCCTAGCCCAGCCCCGCTGGCGCTCCACCCTTGCCTTGACCTTTACGGGTTTAGGGTTCTCTCGAACTCTGATCGCGCTCCTGTCTTGTTGTTGTTCTTTGCACCTGTGTAGCTTGCTCGGCACCCATCTAGACCAGGCGGGTGCACGGTTTGGGCTGGCTCTGGCCAGGCTTCTTGTGCTTATTGAAATTGAGCCTGCCTGGAGGCCCTCGAGACTTGAACCGGTGGACTTGTTCGAGAGTTTTCTTCGATGGTGCCCTGACTGGCGGCCTCCACCTGTTGGGTCGCTGCTTGATTTGGGTCTGGAGGCTGGACTTGTCCCGACCAGACAGGTGCCAGTTTGGGTTGGGGGTGGCTCGACTGGGAGGTGGTAGGACCCTCTGAGGCCCGGCCAGGAGAAACCTGGACACCCTGAAAGGTCCTGTGATTTTTTTGGTGAGGTCTGAAAGTGCGAACAGGTCCCGAGGAGGGCTTTGGGGGGGGCCAACCAAAAAGAACCATTTGGAGGGTGCGGTTCGCAGAAAGGTTTGGGGTACCTGCTTCTAAGGGCGATTTGCTCCCGGGCTACCGCGCCCGGTCTGTCGCCCGCCGGAGGGCTTTGGGCTCCAGCTGCCTCGCCTGCCGGCTTCGCCCTGCTCGACAGCCCCGGGCTCACTCAGTTTAGGGTTTAGGGTGGAGGGGTTAGGGTTTAGGGTGTAAAGTTAGGGATCAGGGTTTAGGGTTTAGGGGTTGTGTGGAGAGGCGGATGGAAAACAAAATGGAAACTTAGTGAAAACAGGGTTCATATGTGTAGGGGATTGTATGGTAGAAGACTACCTAATTAGAGTGGAGTTTGGGGGCTGGAATACATGATACTGTAATTGTATAATGAGAACATGGGGATTGTATTGGTCTACACAATCTAAAGCTAGACCCCAAACCCAAAGGTTCCATGATGAGGATAAGCCCAATCATATCCCTGTTCGGATCCAAATACTGATAGCTCAACTAACGGCTTCTGGTTCCCTGTTGGTTACAAACCATAGCTTCAAATTCCTAATTGGGCTAGAATATGAGAGAAGCTCTGTTACGTCAGCTTCAATATTCTTGTTTAAGATCTTGCAAAGTGTAAAGTATCATTTGGGTCTTGCCCATTTGACTTTCGACCGATCTAACTATTGAAGCCAACTCCAAGAATCTGACAGTGGGAACTTTCCACCATCTACATATCCAACAACGATGACGCAGCTTTGGTGTCTCAAGGTGTCGTGCATTTCGGCTAAGAGTATCCGATACGCAGAGGCCCCACAAAAATCCCCACAAAATCTGACATTTTGACTACTTGAGGGTTCAAGGGCCCTGTGACGGAGTGAGGCAGCGAAGGCCTAGAAGTCTCGAATTAGCGCATCCACTGGATTTTGACATTTTTGATTTTTGATGTTCCGTGCAAGGTGAGTTGTGATGATTGCAGGTGAGGAGCAAGCTGTATACCTTCGAGCCTGAACCTTCTTCAGCCCTCACACGATGACTACAGCACTCCAAAGTGGAAAGTAGTCTGCTCCTGAAAGGCCACTGTCTGTGGAAAGGTTAGTGACAATCTGATGCTTGCAGCTCACTTGTGGGCCCAAGACTTCATGGCAGCTCAATTTCACTTTGACCCTAAGTAAACCCTAAACCCGAAGACCCGGGCCTCGAATCACCTCACCCACTCCAATCCTGCAACGGGTGGCTGCTTTAGGGCGTTGAAGGTTTAGTAACAACAATAGTAATAGTAATGATAATAATAGTAATACTAGTCATAACAAAATAGGAATACTAATCGAAAAAAGGATAGTAGGGTGGGTTTCCCTTGCGAAAGTGCAGGCTCAGTCAGCTTCCATTGAGGTCAAGTCTGTGAAGTGAGGCAGGGATTTCTGAATGTCTGCTTCTCTGCAGGGGCCATTAGGGATCCTAGGGATATAGTCCCTAAGTAGGGGGTATATGGGGATCTTCGTATAATATACCCAAAGCCATATTCTATCTACTTAAGGGGGACTCTGCATAGGAGTTATGGCCGCAAATTCTATGGAGGTGATGTCAGAAACACATACCTCTTCTCAGGCCATGCTCATGAAGAGAACACCGGAGGCAATTGCACGGTTGCAGCGATGGCCGTTCGTGCAGGTACTGTATAGCATGATTATGCAAGGATTCTTGAACCACAACGTTCGCTGAACCATCAACCCATGATTTGCAGCTACATTTTCACAAGTATGAACTCACCAGCATGATGAGTTGCGAATTCAGGTTGACATCGTTTTGGACCATCTTTAGGGGTCCAAGACAACTCAAAAGGCAGAAAGACTTTCCGCGCAAAAAACTCTCTACATATATAGATATATATATATATATCTCTCTCTCTCTAAATGTAATTCCAGATCCTGAAAACAATAGAAGGATCTCGTGACTGGTTCTTAGTTTTTGTAAATAGATTTCGATCCATTTACAAATGATTCTACGCAGCTTTTGATTGGTAGCTTATCCAGGCGCTCACCTTGAAACGTTTAAGGTGTAGGGAGACTCCATGACCTGGCTGCTCTGAAAATGAGAATAGGACAGCTGATTCTGAAACTTGATTTGCTTACTACAGCTTTTCAGGAGCTAATGGCTCAAGCTTGCTTCAAGAGCTACTCCTTCCGGAGCTCGAGTGAGAAAGATCTCTCCAAAATTCCTTGAAAATAATGGACAAAAACCCTGATCGTGGGAAGGCCTTGTTCAATGGGTTTGAACTGACTTTAAACAGATCTTGATGTAATGAGTACCGGGGGAGAACCGGGGAGGGAGCCAGAGGGATCCCCAGAATGATGGGCCTCGATCAGAGGGGGTGGGGGAGGGGAGGTGCTCTCATTATGGCAGAGCTCAGATGAATTACAAGCCAGTTCTTGTACCTAGATCCCAAGTATATGAAATTAGGCATAATTATTACAGTAGCCCCTTGAAGCACAATATAGAGTCCTCATGAAACCAACAAGTATTCTGATTCTACTTAGCCTGAAATTCCAAGTAAGCGAGCTCCGGGCACCTGCAGCTGAAGGGTTTTCCCCGCGAGTATGTGGAGTCCTCATTCAACCAGAACACGGTTCAGGGTTTAGTTTAGGGTTCCGATTTCCTACCAGGACCCAATTAAGCACAACAAGGGTTGAAGAACTGGTTCAATTGTAGGGCTTAGCTCTGGCTTCCGATTTTGGAAACCTGTTTTCCGGAAGGCAACATATCCCCTCCCAATACAACACCGGTAGCCAGTTGAACTTTGCAACTTCGAGATGTGGGAGAAGCTCTAGCACGCAACTCCTGCATTGACAGCCACAATAACGTGCATATGTGTAGACGAACTGTATATACATGATAGTTTCCCAAAATAATGGGACCCCAACACAGACCCCCAAATATTATAGTCCTTATCGTAGGGACCCCCAAGGTACCCCTAATTTTGGCAAACCTCCACATATCTCAGGATGCGGCTTGGCAGTGCAGCAAGCAAAGTAGAATCTAGCCCAAGGTCCTGAACCCCACCTGTTGCGAAAGGCATCCTGCACAAAAGTACAGAGGCCTTGTTATCCCACATGGTGCAGCAATCCCTCCGAATATCCGATGGCCCGACTGGCCAATCTAATGATTTCAGAATCATATCTAGGTGCGTGCAAACACGCACGCATATGAGAGTACAGGCTTCGAGTGCTATGGCTGTTGAAAGTATTACTGTGATTCGAACCTATCTGGGTGATTTGCAGCGATGGTCTTCGGCTACGGATGGAGGAAAGCAGCAGGACCAAATACTTCTCCAGCTCCAGAACTATGGCTTATGCTCTGGATCCAAAGTAGTTAGTTTAAGCATTCTGCCAGAATTTTCTCAAGGCTGAATGATTTGGATCTTGCCAAACTCTTGGAATACACGGGATGAGATACTGTCCGCAGAAGGTGAAGCAATGTAAAGCAAAGAAAACATCTTGAGCTGAGCCAGGATGTGTTAGATTCTAGATCGCTGCCAGAAACCTGTTTTGCAGAATGGGCTTTTGGACCGTGAAATTGCTCACTGAGACCCTCAGCAGAGCAGATTCAGTGGAGTAAAGGCCCATCCTGGTTACGTTTCAATTCTAGAGCCCCATAAACCCCAAATTTCTTAACCCTCAAACCCCTAAACCCCTAACCCCTAAACCTGATCCCTAAGCCCTAGACCCAAAACCTTTAATGCAGTGAGGCGCAAAGCTGGGCTCTTTCTCGTCTGCGCTAGCCAGCTTCCCGGCGTAGTGCCTGAGCCCCCAAGGGATGCCGACACCACAGCAGCGATGACGACAAGAGGGTGTAGGGTTTGGGGGGAAGGTTTGCGTTCAGGGGTGAAGGTTTAGGGGTTTAGGGTTTAGGGGTTTAGAGGGTAGGGTTTGGGGGTTGAGGGTTTAGGGGGTGGAGTTTAGGAGTTTAGGAGTTGAGTTTAGTGTCTCGGGGTTAAGTTTAAGGTAGAGGTTTGAAAGGTGATTGTAGTACTGCTGCTGATTTTTCGGATTATACGAGAACAATAGCGGATAGTGAACAAAGGAATTAACTGGGAAGTGCAACCCCTGTGATGGAGACCTTCTACGGGACATATAATGGGCATAGGGTCCTTACTGCACGGGTAGGGGTAATCCCCCTTAGCATTCTAATGTCCTGCGAGCCCCAAGCTTGTTGCCGCAAGCATTGGCCCAAACGCTTGTATTTCTACTATCAACATTAATATTACTATGACTACTACTATTGCTTCTATTATTACTGTTGTCATTCTTATATTGTAAGCCCTGCCCAAGCTGAATCCACATTCTAAGCTCGCAGCAGTACTATGGTGTCGCCCTCCTGGCAAGTCAGGAAGAGAGGCATACCGAGAGATTCAAAACCCTTCCACGTCCACAAGCGTTCTTGGGGTTTAGGTGTTTAGGAGTTTCGAGGTTTTCAGGGTTTTGGTTCAGTGCACCTTAAGCTAGCTCAGGGTTGTCTAAGTCAGGCTTCTCCAAGAGGCGTCTACGCTCGAGTGCTGGTGGATCCCAAAAGCTAATGAGCCCTGTATCCAAGTATGAATATCTGGCAGAAGTCCCCTGACGACCACATGGTACTGACCGACAGTTGGGGCAGGACCTCCGCAAGAAAGATCCCTCTTCTTGGGAAACCCTAGGCCCTTTAAACACCCCTATCAACTCGGATAGAACCCCTACACCCCCTTTTACCCTATACCCTAGAACCAAGACCACGGGACACCTGTACATCTAAGGTACAAGCTTCAAGGACTAAGAGTTCCAAAGGGTGAAGCTGAAGCTCATTCCTCCTGTTGATACTGAAAAGAATTGCAAGTCCTTGCCTGTACTATATCACCTAGGCTTCCAGGCTTAGTGCGCAGAGTTAAGAGTTTAGAAGAATGGAAACTCACATGGAAAAGAAGATGGGAAATACATGGAAGCTGTGACCGTACAGGGGCTTGTAGGGTTGATGCTCAAAGTTCTGCATGTCCTTAGTCTACTTTAACGGCATAACTCTCCAGGTAGAAGGTACTTGACGTCACCTTATTTTGGGAATCTACCGTATTGTACCCTTACCATTCACGATTGTTAGAAGGCGGGGGTAGTATCTTGCCCAAACAACCCCAGAAGCGTCGTAGCTTGCCTGAGACGTCGGTGAATGCAACCGAGTTCACGGCTGTGTCTTAACACTAGCGTTTGCTAGAAGAATCTAGTAAGATGTAGGGGTAATGGAAAAGAAAATGGCAACTACTACATTATAGTAGGGCATATATTGGGGTTATAGTAGAAAATAAGAGGACATAATCCCTATATAATTGTACGGCTACGCAAGTCTCTTCCCCGTACGACAGATTTTGACAGCGTTGTTGCTCGCACACTTTGCTCAGCGGGCGTGAAAGCGTCCTGGTACAAGAACAAGAGGCACAGAAGACTCTCTCCAAAGTCTTATAAAAATGTAGCAGACTAAATAATTAGAAGGAGGCTTCCTGGTTGCATTTTGAAGGAAATTCATAGGGGCTCTAAGGGAATCACACTGGTAACTTCGGCTTTCACATTGCCACTTCCTTCATGGTACTTGGAACCTGACAAGAAAGACTGAGCCAATGTTTCACCTAACCTTACTACTCGCAGACATGCCACGAAATATAAATTCAGAGCCCTGAACCGTAACTTCTAAACCCTAAACGCAACAAACCTAAACCCCAACATGCCCAAGGGTCTTTGGGAAAGGTCTTGCCGTCTCCCTGCCGCAGAGTCGTCACCTGGACGTTTTCAGAAAAAGGGGTCCCTTAGACTTCTAGGGTTAAGGATCCAAGTTCAGGTGGCATCTGGGCCAAGAATTGAAAATCAGATGGAACAGAAATTGGAAAGTGAAATGGAAAACTGGGTTCATGTAGAGCCTCATGGGGAACATTTACTCCAATTCCTTGTAATCCTTGTTACAGGGGTGAAGGTATCAGGGTTTAGGGTATCAGCCAAAACAGCCACCCCTTTTTTGAAAGCATCACCTCCGTCTCAGGTTACTCATTTGTCTGCCGGCCTGCAAGATTACAGAGCGGTCCCGCCTGAAAGGCTGAGATAAGCAGAGTAGGTTTTCGGGAATATTATGCTATGGTGATATGACGATTCTGGCTAGGGTCTAACACTAATTTGTGCTCAATAGTTGGTTGAAGCACAGAGAGGGAACGCGCTCAAGTTGTTCAACGAAGCTGATTTCGTCTGCACAGTAAGAACCCCATAAACTTACTGATTCTGAATAGGGAATGAGGGTACTACCTAAATAACATATTCCCTAAGCCCCCAGCAAGTCAACACAAGGGCACCACAACCTGCAAGGCCTGATGTCTGCTGAACAGAATGCTTGCGAGTCCGGTTTTAACTGTAATCCCCCTAGACCTATGAGAAAAGGACTATTTTCAATATCTCCTAAGAGTGACACTAGAATAAGGGCTACGAATAATTCCTAAGGAGACTACAGTTAAGATCTGGTACACAATGCCTGCGGATCACATGGATTTTGGTTGCAATTCTCAAGATTAGGCTTTAGGCTTAGGGTTTTTGTGGTTCAAATCCATCCTTACTACCCACTAAGCCCTAAATCCTAAGCCCCAAATTCCCAGACTCCCAGCCCTCAATCATCGAACCTAACCCACCCCAACCCCATAAACTCCAAACCTTAAACCAGACCAAGCAAAAAACGACATCCTTAACCCTAAACGCTTAAAACCCTTTAAAACCTAAACCCTCAATAATAGTTTCCATTTTATTTTCCATTATCCCAGAATAACCCCAAAATGTACCCTATAACCCTCAACCCTATAATCCTCAAAAGGCAAACTTGACCGCCGGCCTGCACCGGCTCCTGCAAGTTCATGGCAGGAAAGCTGGTGGAAGGTTTAGGGTTTCAGGGCTTAGGATTTAGGGGTTAAGGTTGGGTACTGCCCCCCACCCAATGATAGTCCAAAATAGCGGTAATATTAGGGGCTCTATATATATATATATGTATATATATATAGATAATCATAACTGTTGTCCAATTTAGGGGTGTAGGGGTTCAGGGGTTTAGGGTTCAGGGAATTAACGTTCAGGAGTCAGAGGTTTAGGGTTTCTAGGGTTTAGGTTTGAAGGCTTTCGGGTTTAGCAGCTCAAGGTTTAGTGATGTAGGATTCACAGTTCACAGGTTTAAGGGTTTCTAGATTTGGGATTCGGGGGCACGTCGCAGACACTTTAAGTAGTGAGCATGGAAACACGTTGGAAAGTGAGCGAAAGGTCAGGAACACAGTTTTCGCCATTGGTAATGACAGAGGCTCTTGATACGATGTTTTCAGGATCTGCCTTTGGGTACTCGAGGATCAACCCTAAACCCTGAACTGCCCGTGAAATATTACGAAATGCAAGCTGATGATCCCACGATCTTCAGTTGCGCCGCGGCGTGGCGTGAGTGTGTTAGGGTTTAGGAATCAGGGGTTTCCGGTCTAGGGCTCAGCACAGACTTCTGACCTCAACTTGTACATCCACGTCGTACAAGAACGTCGAAGTCCGGCTCAACATCATGCTGCCCTTATGAGTTTGCTGTATGTGCTTAGAGATTCTACAGTATAGCATAGTGAAGTATTTATAATGCGACACAATGTAATATAATGTACTGCAGTCTAGTCGAAGCCCTAAAACCTAAACCCCCCAAGCCCTGAACCGTCCCACAAACCTGACTTAAGCCACTCAAGATCTTTCTGAGACTTCCCTCAACATAACATCCCAAACCCTACTCTCTTAGCAACGACTTCCCAAGGGACCCAAGAAGCCCAAAGTAGGCACCATTGATAGACCATAATGGCCATTACTCATAGGCTTGAGATCCCCAAATCTCACTTTTTCTCGAAGGTAGCTATTGCTGGTTGACCCAGATCTCCGGATCTCATTATCTATGGACCCCAAACCCTAAACTACTCCGATCTTCAGGATTTTGTTCAAAGCCTGAGACGAGAAGGTTCCCCAGCCTCCAACCCGCTGGGAGCAGCGGCGGGCACCCGTCTAACAGAGAGGAGTGTATAACGGAAACTGTTGTATCTAGGGCTTAGGGTTGTTTGGGGTGTAGGAGTTAGGGCTCAGTGTTTAAGATTTAGGGTTTAAGGGTTTAGGGTGCTTGGTAGGCGGTAGCAAAGAAGATGGAAACAATTTAGTATTCCGGTTCGTGGCTTCATAGGGGATGGCGGGATGGAGTGCTGTAGTGGTCCCAACTCGAGACTTGCTAGGAATGGTATGGGTCCACTAGAATTTGGGACCTAGAGCAGCGCAACACCCCTTTCCTTAGGTACCTGGACCCCGTCTAATTCCTAAACCCTAAACATAGGTGGTCTGGATCTCGTTTGCTGAGGGAATTTAAACCTCACGGTCCAGGAGCCATAGGAGGTCATCTGGGCACCGGGGAATGAGGCGAGATGAAGCGGGCCTAGAGGCACCATCAAGACTCTACTGAAAGGTTCTCGGCACTTGTAACTGGGGTTGTAAGGCTATAACCCCAAGTTATAATCCCACGGACCATTAGGAAATTAAGAATGTGACTGCACCTTATTGTTAGAGTTATGGAATGGTTGTGTGAGCGCTAAACTCTACAAACACTATGAGCACCTCATGGCGGCTGGAAATCAGATGTCCTCCCCAAGCCTGCTCCAGCATAAAGGCTTGCTGAATCCTACGTCAATCCTAGACACCCCTTTAAACCACCTTATACGGAAGTTTCCAGGAGTCGCGGTGCCCACCATATCTATCTGTCGTATTCCTTCACAAAGGGCTGGCCATTTTCATATGAATATAAATATCTACTCACTGGAGTCTCGTACTGCAAGTACAACTCCCTCAAGAGTGTAAGTCTTAGCTTCTGCAAGGCGTGACAAACCTCACCTCGACACCCCTGAGCGGTCAAAGCTCAAAGGACCGCAAGGAAAGCAAAACTGCAGACTACCGAAATAGTACACGCTGTACTGGAACAAAAGCCCTCCAGGCGGCCGTGGCGCACATCATGAGGCAAACCACAGGGAAGGCCTTAACTTAAACTAATTTGGGACCGTTTTCTACAGTGCTGGGGGTGAGGTTGTTGTCCTAAATCGGATCTTCGGCTACGGCCTTCTATCCTTCGTTCTTAAGCCAAGGTTTTAATGCGCCAATGTTGAAAAGAGTCCGGACCCAAGAAAATGTGCCCTGGGGAACCCTTAAAACGGGTTGTGGGGGAAATGTCGTCTTTAGAGTTCAGTTTAGGTAGGCTTTAGTAGGCCTGACCCAATCCAACCCCCTCCAAGTCCCCCCGAAAGCATTCCAAACCAAAACACCCGCAATTACCCTTAAGTAGGCTCTATGTAAAGCGCTCCCCCTGCCCGGCCCTCGCGGGGATCGAGATCGTGCCATGGCCGGCTTTGGTGCAACTAGCTAACACAGGCAAGAAGATGGCGTACCTTGAGCCTTTTGCCACACGGCATATGGGGATGAAGTAAGACATTATAAGGGTATATATGTAAGGTTACATATAGGGAGGAAAAGAAAATGGAAAGTGCTAAATAGGGTGTAGGGTTTAAGGCGAACCCAGGCCAAAGATGGCGTATGTAGAGTCTCTCAGCTGCAGCCTCCTTTGCTTTGGAAATCACCCTGGAGCTCATATGTGGGTAATTCCGTTATGAATGGTGTACTATTAACTTTCATTCAACAAAATACCGTCACACGCCCGAAAAGGAATTACATATGCGCCTCTCGTAGGGTTGGCTTATGACGTCAGACGTGTTTTTCTCTCCAAGCTTCCCCCTATTTTTGGACTCGACTGCCTTGGACCCCCGGATGGTGCCTAATGACCCATCCCGCTGCTTGCTAACTTCTACGCTTAGAGCTCAACCCTCTATATCACCCCTATATCATATGCCTATATGTAGTAGCTTCCGTTTCATTTTCCATTACCCTTATATCACCCCTATATTCTATGCCTATATATCATAGCCTTCATAACCGTACCCCAGCACAGTGGCACAGTTTTACTGTTTTCCTCCTCAAAATCCAGTAAACGGATTTGGCGCTTCTCTTAGTTTGGCTTGGTATCTTATGTTGCCTCAAAGCGCAGGGCTTGTGCAATAGGAAGGCCGACACAGTTGCCTCAACAAGAGGATTCTGGCAACCCCAACCCCCAACATTAATTCCTTTTAGCTTTCAGGTGACTTGGTGTGTACTGTTCCGCGTGCCAGTCCAAATTATGGGGGTTGGGGTGATCAAATTCCCCATGATTATACATTAGGAGGACCCCCCGCCCTGTAATAGTGTATCATAGGAATATATGAGGACCCTAATATAATCACTATTATCCCTTGTAGTCACTGTTACTGGGTGGGGGGTCCACCAAAATCATACACATGATCCTGTAACGGGCGGATGGGCGGCCCAGGCCACGTTCCATCTTGAGCACGCGGAACTCCGCCGCCCAGACCCAAATTTCAGCAGCTACTTAAGCTTGGGGCGTCAAAAAACATGGGTTCTGGAGTTAGGGTTTTGGGTTTAGGGTTTAAGGATTTAGGGTTTAGAGTTTAGGATTCATGGTGAACTGAAAAGTCAGCAAGCACGGTTATAAGTCAGAATGGGGAGATACAAGGGCCTATAGTCGGAGGTAATTCAGCACCTTCCCGGCCGTCTATGTATATATGGGGGTTTCCCAAAATCAAGGGTACCTTTTTGGGGGTCCCTATAATAAGGACTACAGTTTTTGGGGTCTATATTGGGGTCCCCCCTATTTAGGGAAACTACCATCTAATTGCCCTGTATATATTGGGGTTATACACAGAAACTACTACAATGGGTTATATAGGGTTTAGAGTTTAGGGTATATATGGGCATATGCTGGATGTCTGGCAATAAAACTTGCATACCTCGCAGGTAGCCTCAAGCATCCTCTTGTTTAATCTCTTTTGGGTTCGGTGTCCATAGAATTCTAACCTGCCATTCAATAATAGCCTCTAAGAATAATATCGCTACACCTCATAAAGCCTCCTTAAGGTCTTACTTTGATGGATACGCAAGGCAGATCTTTTGCCAATTCTGAACCCTAGACCCGAAAGCCAACCCCCTAGGTCCTAAAGCCCAAATGCAGATCGCCCAAACCCTACACCTTAAATTCAAAACGCTAGAGCGTAAGCTTTGAGCCCCCTGAACCCCTAAGCTTCAACCCTAAACCCTGTGTTTGCAAGAAACTGTGAGCTGGACGAGGTCGCCGGCTGCAAGCGGATATTCTTGGCCACCGTAACTGCACACGGTTTGGGGTTTCGGGCTTGGGTTTAAGGTACGGGGCATGAGGTTAAGGTTTAGGGATTAGGGTGAAGTGTTGAGGGGTTACGGTGTCGGGTTAGCGGTTGAGGGTAAAGGACTTGGGGTTTAGGCCATTAATTCTATGCAAAGATCAGCTAACAAACGCAGGAGGCGAGGCATAGGGCTCCTAGCTTAAACAGGTTGATGGTCTCTATATCTGTTCATGTAAGTATAACCTCTCATTGTCTGCAGATCGCATGATAAGGAGCTCTGTTCAAAAAGACCACAGACCTGCTACCCCGTAAGGTTTAATGCCTGGAGATTCGATTGGGTGTTCAGGATTCAGGGTTTAGGGTGTTGATCGGAGACCGCGCTTGGATTTAGAGGGGCCAGGACTGGCATTCAACATAACTAATGACATCCCTCTATACTGGTGGATAGCAGGGAAACCCAGTACAAAAGGTTCCCTTTTTCCCTACGAACCGCCGGAAAGGATATGTATTGCATGTCGCTGATTTCCCAGGTTTTCCAATCCGAGCTCCTAAGGCGGTAGCATAGAACATCTAAGGTCCAGCGTTGAACTGCAATTTAACATGTGACATATGAGCTATAGTCTAAGCTCCTAGTATCCCCCCTAAGAACCCATATAACACTCCCCAATGTAATTCTATATATACCCCCTTTAAGAAGTTTAGACTATAGCTCATATACGCGGCGTCTGTGTGCTAAAACCTCTCACTCCCCCACCACCCCGTAACCAGACATGCCCTTCAATGTAGTATCACCACCAAATAAGGAAATGATCGTGTTGGGGAAAATGGGTTAAGATACGGGGAGGGGCTACAGATGACTATGGGTGTTATATAGTTTATACACTTAGATCCCGAAGGTAAGAAACCTGTACGAAACCCTGCGTATGCCCAAAACCCTTTTAAATCCAGGGCTATCAAAGCTAGAGCCTTAACCCCACACCCTAGGCGTGTAAAATGGAACCTATAGACCTAGGTCTCATGGGATAGGGTTTAGGATTAACTAAGGATTTTAGGCTCACGTTTTGCAGGCTGTATAGGGATGAAACACTGCAAGATGCGACTTCAGCACTATTCCGCGTAAATGCCGAATATGACACATCTTATCCAATCTTCATCTGCCGACCGTGGGGATTTAAGGTTTAGCTGGGTGGAAATTTAGGGTCGAGGCTTCGGGTTTCGGGTTGTAGTTTCCATGCTCTTTCTGTCCTTTAAGCACTCGCGAACCCTTCTGCGCCTAACCCCTTTCGTTGGCGAGATGCTCAGGTCTGAGTCTCCTTGGAAAGTCTCGAGAAGGGGTTGAGGCCTAGAGCTTTGGTTTCATGATGGACCCTTATCAAGTTTTTTCTTCTTCACTGTGACACTATTGAACGACTATGATGTTACACAGTCCGTATCAGGTGTTGGTATAGGAAAGCACACTCTTCAACAACAATGACCGAGCTTGAGCTCCTTTCTTGGTCACAGCTTGCTGCACGAACTGCCTTCAAAGCTAAACTTGAGAACATGGTGCTATCAAGAGCTGTTGATTGCGCAGCCCCCAAAATAAGCACCCTATGACAATGACACGGTATTCAACAAAATCACAGTATAGTTGTAAGACAGAACCTCTCACACAATCTGTGGGCACTTCGAGGTACATGAGGCAAATCTCAGATAAAGGATGATGAATGGGCTCACCAGAAAGTGTTCTGGGGCAGATGCCTCGAGGATAGAAGGACTCTTAGAAATGAATTATCAAGGAAGGCAAGGATTTCTTCCAGGGTCTGTCCTATCATTCCTCATAATTAGCGACTTCTTTGCCATGATAATTCAAAGTAATCCATGATCATGAAGGGGTTTTAGGGTTTGGGGTTTTAGGGTTTAGGATTTTAGGGCTTAGGAAGGCTCTTGTTGGGGCCTAAACAGTAAACCGAGTAGAGTAGTCCCAAGGCAAATGGCCTCTGCATGAGCAACTGCCCTTCCGCAAGTGGAACAATGTGCAATGGAGAGCCGGTTGGACATCAAAACGGAAAATGAAACGGCAACTAGGGCTCTATGTGTGTTTTTCAGGGAGTGACCCCTTCCCCTTTTAACCCCCCGACCCCCAGAATTATTCATATTCCCAAAATAGAACAACTATACACATAATAGAAGAAACTTGTCATCATTAGGCGAGGGGATTCATGAACCTCCCTCAGTTACCCATGTCTGTTGCTCAACAAGCTCCTGGCAGTCAAAGTAAATACAAGAGACTACAGGATATCATGCCTCATCGTGATGAGTTTCCCTAGGACACATGAGATGCAACCAAGTTACGATGGCGAAGTGTGCCTGTCCAGTCAAGCGACCTTACTTCATGCAGTCAGTCTACTTGGACGGTCTCACAGATGTTCGGGCCGATGTAAGCAAATCTTCAGACTTGCAAGCTGATGGAAATGGACACCCCCCCCGCCCCCTTTTGGAAACCCAACTGCGGATTTTTGGTGCCTCGACGATCAGTACTGCATGGCCGGGTGTAGGCTTTAGAGGCAAACACGAACATGAGCAACCAACTAGAAAATTGATATCCCATTCAAATCCCCTTTCCGCCACAGAAGGGTGAGGACACCCACCAACAAGTTGATGCTTATGTTCCAGTTTTTTGCGACGGCTGCAGATGGGTCTTCCTCAAACAATATGAGCCGTGTTTAAATAACACGTAAAGCGCGGCAACTGGTAGTATGGGGTGCCCTGCCTCTGAACCCTAACCCCAAAACCTGAATCTACACTTGGCAAGCTACCCACGTGCATGTTTAGGGCGTAGTATGTAGGGTTAAAGGTTTAGGGTTTCTTCCTTGGGACCCGAAATTTGCTGAGCTCTGGTCCAATTGGAGGAGAACCCACCAGTGGCAGCCCACCTCAGCCATGCAGATGGGTACAGCTTGGGTCCTGCCCCCACCCATAAACAGTCTATGATAAGGGTCATATTAATGGCTCTATATATCTATATTATGAATACTATCCAGCCTTTAATGAGTGGGGGCAGTATCCAAGGGACTGCCCCTACTCGCGAACAGCCTTGGGATAGGGCTGGTACTAAAATTCCTACAGATAGCCGGTGTTATGGTAAGCTAGAATCATAGACGATTTCAGATATGGGTGCTTCCGGCTAAACCGTGGTCAAAAATGACATGTCTAGATTGTGGTATGTTTTGGGGGTATGTTTCGAGGTATGTTTCGGGGTATGTTTCGAGGTATGTTTCGGGGTATATTTCGTAGTGCTGGGCTCTTGACGAAAGGGACGTTGTGGGAGTATGTATCGGGGTATGTAGAGGTATGTATCGAGGTATGTATCGGGGTATGAATTCCGGACGCTCTATTATTGGAAACAGCATATCTTGTGCAGTGCTAACTACTGATAAGGGCTCTATACTGATCAAATTATATATGTATGTATATATATATATAATTCTTGCTGGTGGTGGACAGTCGTTGGAGTTAAGGTCCCAATCCCCTGTATATCCCTATGACCCCTTTTACGGGGGCCTAGGCTTTCCATCTTATTTTCCATTTTCTTNNCATTTGATTCTCCATTCTTGGGGTCCAGTATCCCTATATAGCCCCTATATATACCGCATCATAATATAATAGTTTCCATGGTCTTTTCCAGTCTTCCTATATATAACCCCAATGCTACAATTTGCTACCGTTACTACCATTATTATTACTACTATTACTACTGTTGCTATTACCATTATTCCCACGAATACTACGCATATCATTATTCTGTGTTGGGCCCAAACACCTGACCACGGCCAGCCTGCACGAAACGGACCTTCCCCTGATCTGGTTCCTCATTGAACAACTCTAATTCCTTTGGTTTAGGGTTTAGACTGGTAGTTTCCATTTTCTTTTCCATTATCCTTTTTTCACCCCAATATACGATAGTAGTTGCCATGTTCTTTTTTAGTATCCCTGTTTACTGGGCCAGGCTTCGGGGTCTACAGCATAGGATATAGGGTTTAGGGTTAAGGAATGAAAAAATTAACGTTCTGGTTGCTTACTGGGCATATCATAATGAAAATGAAGTGACATCCCACAATGGCGAGGTGATGCTTGCAGACTTTCAAAGGAAACTGCTCCTCCTGCACTTGGCAGTACGACAAGCAAAGAATCTGAGCATGGGATACTAAAATGAGATTTTTCTAAAGCTTTGCCGCAAATACCCTTCAAATTCTTTGAACCAAAGCCCTCCAATTCCCCTCTTCCCTGACTTAAATATCCACTGATGGGGGCCCTCTAGCTCTGCTTTCCTTTAATTAGGGTACTTGAAGAGTAAAGAGGGACTTCGTAAGGCACAGGCTCCTCTTCGTCGTCTAACTCGAGCGGTGCTGCCAGACCTCAGCAGCATGTCACCAACTACAGGAGGGCTGTTGCCAATTTGGGGAGTTTCTACAGGGGAGCTACATGGCAGTTTCCCAAAGCAGTACCAACGTACTAGATTCAACGTACTAGATTCCTTACTCTGCGAACCCTGAAAAAGGGACGCTTGAGTGTGGAAACCCCCATACTAACCCGCCACCCTGTAGCAGTGGTATAGTAGGAATATAATCAACAATTAGGACCCTATAGATAATATGATCCTTCTTATCCCGTATAGACACTATTACACGGTGGAGGGTCCACCTAAAGCTAGGTACCCCAGTAACCGCTTAACAACAAGGGTACCCTTTTCCTGATATTTAGCTTTAATAAGGAGACCCCCCCAAATCAAAAGGGGAAAAGTGTACTGCTGGGGTATCTAGAAAATATCACTATATGAGCTATAGTCTAAACTCCTAGTATCCCCCTTGATAACCCTTATAGTAGTCCCCTGTATCATCCCCTATATACTCCCCTTTTAAGGAGTTTGGACTATAGCTTATATAGTGCTACAGAGACTGCCGTTGCCCTGAGGGCTGAACTCTGTCGTGCTCCAGCCGTTTGCGTCGCATCCTTCAGAGCCGAAGAAGGGTTAAGGGCGTAGGATTCAGGATTCGGGGTTTAGGATTTGGGGCTTGGGATATGGGGCTTAGAGTTTAGGATTTGGGGTTTAGAACTTAGGATTTGGGGTTTAGGATTTGAGGTTTAGGGTTCCGGGTTTAGGATTTAGGGTGTAGAGATGGTGATTCATGGCAGATGCACGCATAGTGTCAAAGTGCATAGTGTCAATGTTTCAGGTTTCAGCAAACCATCGAGGGTTTAGGGCTTATGGCATGGGAACGTCAAACGCGCGATTCCTAGGTTGGGGGCAAGGAGTGCAAAACATATAGTCCCCATTAGTAGATAGAATATGGCTTCGGGTATATTACAATAAGATCCCCATATACCCCATATTCTATCTACTTCAGGGGACTATAATCCCCAATATATACCCTATTAGAATAGAATAGTTTCCATTTTCGTTTCCATTGAACCTGCAAATATCTCCCATATTCTATCTACTTCAGGGCGACGTAAACCTAAACCCTAAACCACAAAGTACAAACTCATCTTGAGAAGCCATCCAAGCCGGGATCCAAGAGGACCAGCCATGACTTCTAGCTAGGCTATGGGATGCGAGTAAAACACGATAGAATATGGGAGATATTATTGGGGTCAATGGAAAAGAAAATGGATATTGTAATAGGGTATATATAATTCTTTCTAGACCTCACCTACAACCTTATAAACCCTGAACCCGAACCCTATGAGGTAAACCCTATAAACTCTATAAACCCTACAAGTTAATAGCCCAAAGCCCTGTAAACCCTACACACCTATCAACCCCTCAAAACCCTAAACCACAATACAAGAATATCAGTCTTGACCCCCTAAAGGCTTGGTGTTTGAGGGGTTCGCGGCCCAACACTCACTAAGACCTAAACCCTACGCATTCTTCTTATATACCCCTATATAACCCTATATCACCGCTATATAGCGCCCATACAGCCAACCCTATATAATCCAGGCGATTATCACCTGCTCACTTAGGGCCTGCCTCTGTGTCAGGAGGGGCTGCAATTGCCGATACCTGGAAAGCTTCATGTGAGCTGTAGTCTGAACTCTTAGTATCCCCCTTAATAATCCCTACAATGGTCTCCCAGTGTAATCCCTTGTATATCCCCCGTCAAGGAGTTTAGATTATGGCTCATGTGTTAGAACTGATGGGTTTTCGGGGGTGAACCACATGGAAAAGACAATGGAACATCAAATGGAAGTTGGGTTTGTATAGGGTATGACACAGGGATCATAATGTAATTAGGGCCTCAGTAGGTTGAGTAGGGTTCTGCGGGTATAGCATAATTGTTAACCGTATAGGGAACATATGGGCAATTCATCAGGATGATACAGTCATGAGAGTGAGTATAGGGGTTATATAGGGATATATAGGGGTGTAGGGCTACTTCCATGAAATTCCTTCAGCACTAACTAACTGTCACTTCCTCATCAGGAAGCGATTCGTCCAGAGTCACTGGGGGGAATTGCGGGAAGATGGGGTATGGCAATTATAGGGGAGTATGTAGGGAATACTGCTGGCCTGCTGCCAGGGACCCTAACGTAAGTAAGCATAATGTGGATGTATCTATGCATATAGCAAAGAAGAGAGATTCCAAACTCATTGTGGTAGCTTCACTTAATTAAGTTCCTTGACACCCGCCACAAAAGCCGCAATCCTGCATCCCAGAAAATAAAACACTGAACCCCAAATCACAAAATATAGGCAGGGCCGTAAGCTACAAGATCCTAGCACTCCCCCTTTAGGGTCCCCGAACACCTGCCCCCCTGAAAAATCCTACGTAAACCCTAGACCCGAAACTCTAAGCCCTAAATCCTAAACCCTAAATCCTAAATTCCAAATCCCTAATTCTAAATCCTAAATTCTAAGCCCTAAATTGAAGCCCTGAAACGTAAAGTGCTAGAGACTGGCCTGGCTCGGAGTCTCCGGGCAATTCTCCGGCTGACCTGGCTTTGGGTCCAAAAGGAATTAGGCTTTTAGAGGTTTTAGTGGTTCAGGGTTCAAGGTTTTAGGGGGTTTAGGGTTTCAGGGTTTTAAGGTTTAGGGTTTTAGGGGTTAGGGTTTTAGGGTTCAGGGTTTAGATTCATATGGAATGGATAAGGTTCACGGCTTTACGGTCTAGGGCTTGGGGTCTAGATTTTGTGTTTAGGCTTTAAGGCCTAGGACAAGAGGTAGGGACATATACTATAGTGTTCGATCCGGATATATAGTTGGGGCCCCTGGTACCAGGCGGCCCAACATCTTTCGGACACCCTTGAAAGAGGACCATCATTTTGACCCCTCTGGAAAAGAAGATATATGGGGGAATAGAGGACTGGTAAATGGAATGGAGACTATGATATCTTTAGGGATTGAGGTACGGAATGGGCTATGGGGACAATGAGAGGGGATGATCCCCTAAACCCTAAACCATGCATCCCGTCCTGCAGAGCAGCTGCCCAGACCCCTTGAAAGGGTATTGATTGGGCTTTACGGCTTAGGGCTGGGTAATTTTTTAGGAGCCCTTAAGGGGGAATCCCAGGGGCCTGGGTTGTGGTTGACTTGCGAAAAAGGCCACGGGCCTGTTGACTCGTATGACCCAGGGTAAGCCCTAAAGACAATCTTTGGTGGAAGCAGGCTGTGGCACGCGAATGAGGTCACAACAATAGGCTTGGGGGTTGAGTTTCAGGGTTTCAGAAATAGGGGTTTAGGGTTTAGGGTCGAAAAGGTGAAGGATGGAGGGTTCTCTTCTTGCAGGTTCTTCATATGCCTATATGGTAAATACTGGGGGGTTCCTTACCATATTATAGTAACTTAATCTAATGTCCTTCAGAGAAACTCATGTAGTCGTGGTCTGGAAGCTCAGGGAAGGGATGAGTTCCCCCCCAGGATGTAGTGCAACCTTGCACACTTCAAGTAGGGGTATGTGGAGGAATGCAAAAGAAATGGAAACTACCATATCATTTAAGGTTTACGGTAAAAGGTGGTCTAAAGGAATGGGAAACTGGGTGTCCCATTTGGCAGTCGTATAACACAAAATACGATACATGCTGGCCTAAGTAATACAGTGGCCCAAATCAATAGATGCCTATTTGAACCTCCATAATGGGTAGTTTTTGATGCTTGTGCCTTAGACCTCCTGCTTAATCGCAGTTTGAGCTTCATCATCCATATCTTGTCCATTGGCGATTATTGAAGCTCCCACCTCAACTCTCATTTTAATCACAATGTCCACGTAATTGTCCATGTTCTTTTCCACTTGGATCTTTTGATGGCTAGGTTTTCGGGCTTCTGCGCCTCTATATAACCCAGCTTCCAGGTAATTTCTTACTTTCTTTTCAATTTGGTTCTCCTTTATGCGCAACAAGTTTAGCTTTCACCTTACACTCGGGAATAGAAACCCACTTTGCATTTCAATTTCCTTTCCTTTGCATGTGCTGTTCCAATATTTGCAATTCTGCAGGCTTCTACGTAGCACTCCTTGTACACCTCTTTATCATTGCAGTTACTAGTTATCGTACTGTTCCATGTGTGTCCCCATTTGATTCTCCATCACGGGTAACAATTCGTTTAGACTCCTAGTATCCCCTTAATAAGCCCTATGATACTCCCATAGAATATCGCCTGTATAACTCCATTTAAGGAGTTCAGACTAAGGCCTATAGAACCCTTATATACCACATAGCAATTTCCATTTCATTTTCCATTTTATTTTCCATTTGATTCTCCATTGTTGGGGTTATATACCCTACTTTTCGTATTAAATCCTCCCAGAGGTCTCGGTGGCCCCTTGAGCTGGTCTGTCGTTTTCAGGCGACAGCAGCTGCATGCAATCATCGCTCAGCAGTTCCTCAGCGGCAGAGAATAGTGTGACTGAATTTCACTACTGTACTTTGGGTACCCGAAGTGGTGCGAGATCTCTTTCACAAAGAGTTGTTGCACACTTCTTCATTGCCTTCGGTTTTGGGGCCTTGCACTTTAGCTCCGATTGATCCCTGAATAAACCCTAAACCATCTGTCTCTGATGCACTAGAAACTCAATCATTGAACCTGCTCCTGGTCTATAAGTCACAAAGCCCTAGACCACCAAACCCCTAAACGCCGGACCCCAACCCTAAACCCCTGAATCCTACAGGGGTGGTATATTGGGGACAAAACCCTGAAACCCGAACCTACAGAATACTCAGTGCACGAGCTGGAAGCCTGAAACTACGCGCGCTAAACGGGTACATCGGGATATGTTGGGGTATATGAGAGTAAATCAAATCATGGAGAACCAAATTGAGAAAACAATCACATGGAAGATACGGTGGAAACTACCATCTCGTGTTTTGGGTCTAGACAGCCGAAAGCGCTTCCTGCAACATCTCTGAATACGCAGGCATAATCTCAATATCAAACCTGTTCAGATCATGTAACCCCCCCAAATCACAATCCCTTTACTCACCCTAAAACCCAGTATAGTCAGCTTCAAAAGCCCTAAAGTTCATGAAGCCTCAACTCTTTTTAGCCCTGAATCACAAGCCCTAACGCTAATTCCTGAACCCTAAACCCCATAAGCCCTATACACCCTAAACCTTAATCCATAAACCCTAAAACAGTGAAAACCCTATGAATCCTATACCTCTGAAACTCTTTGCAAACTGCAAATTGGGAACTGACCACAGCAAGGACGATGATTGCAACGACAAGTGCAGCCTGAGCTTCATCGTTTTCAAGGGCCCGTTACAGGTTAGGGTTTAGGGGTTTAGGGCTTTAGAGTACAGGGGTTAGGGTTTAGGGGTTTAGGGCTTTAGAGTAAAGGGGTTAGGGTTTAGGGGTTTAGGGGTTCAGGGTTTACTTTAGGGATATATGTATATGTATATTAGAATAAAAAGATAGGTAGGGATCGCGAAGGGGATATACGGGGGTTAGCACGTGCTGTATAGCGTCTAGGAAGCCTACCGCAGTAATTCCTCGAGAATCACATGAAACATGAAATGTAAACTGGGCTTAAGTTCAAGGTCGGTAGGACTATGCACAGTTGGGGTTAGGGTTTAGGGGTAGATGGGGGTTCTCCATAGAATCAGACCGAGCAGAAAGCTACACGCGAAATCGGAGAAAGCAAGAAAAGCCGACTTGGAGAATCAGGGCACCCATTGCCTAAATGTGGCTTGTACTATATATAACCCAAATATGTCCCCTACCTAAGTACGTAATGGGGGTATAATTGGGTGATAACCGCGCATATTTACACTGAACCTCCAAGTAAACCCTAGGCCGTACGCCCTTTCTCAAACATGCTCTGCTTGTAGACGTGCAGAAGCAAAGCTGAGGAGCGCCAACGCTAGCAAGTGTTGCGGTGCTAGCCGCGGATAGTCCTGGGGCAGCCAGAGCTGTATGAGGGTGTTGAGCTACTTAGATGGGGGCTGTGAATTGGCCGAATGTCTATTAATCAGAATCTCTACACATTTAGCTAATTCCCAGGCCATCTAAGTACGCCTTGGAGCGGTCGGGTTTTGGGGCTTAGGAGCTTAAAAGGTGTTGGACTGGGGACTAAAATAAGGAGGCCCTGACGTGTTGGGCTTCCGCACGGGCTTCCGCACGTAAAGGGGTCTGGCTGGAGGGTGCAGGGGTGTACGTATTTTCTTCGAGGGGCGTAAAACGCTAACGGCATGATGCAGGCCTAAAGGGTCCAGGCTCTCACACAACAGGAGTTGCGAAGGAGAGCAAGAAGGGGCAGTTCGCGCTTTAATGGCGAAATATGGCAGAAGGGACGACTCGGAATAGAAGCGCGCAGCTGGGATATGCGGACCAACCCCGTGTCATTACCACCCACGCCTTGGCCCAAAGAAACTCCCTTGCAAACACCGAAACATGTTCTGACCGCAACAAACGGGCTTTCATGGATGTGCATAACCCATGTCTCATACTACATCTTTTTTAAGGCTATCAGTGGACAGAACGGCTCTTATTTCAAATCCTAAGCCCTGAAGACGGTTAAAAGCCTATAAGCTTCATAAAAACCCTATGAGCCCTAAGCCTTATATATTTGAACCCTGGACAGCGAACGGCTGCCAACGGGAGCCGGGAGGCATGGTCACCATGAACAATGACCAGGCGGTTTCCTTCACTTTATGATTTGAAGCTGAGGGTTCAGGGCTTACAGAACCTTACGCCTTGAACGCCTGCAGTAGGCAGGTATATTCTGAAACACCGGGATAGGTATACACCCATTCCCGAGCTCTCATCTTGGCAGCATTGGAAGCTTTCAGGTGTAGTTAGCAATTCCGCCTATATGCCCCTACAAACCTGAATCAGCATGGCAATGGAAGGACGATGTTCTACCACAGAGCTGAGCTCATGTGGCCTTAGCAGGCATTCTTCAACCATTTATTTCCGACGAGCGTCTCTGGCTGAAGTCTTTGATAGGAAGCGCCAGACACTTCCACTGGAAGTTGCGTTCTTGGTCATTCGGGACACTTCAGGTTTGCAGGTGTAGGTGCTAAGTCAGACAGAGACTTCCCAAAATGAGGGGCATCGCTTTCGTCACAAAATTGTGCTTCCAGTATATTGGAGTCTATACCGGCGTCTCCCTATTTATGGCAACTACCAGGTTTATTCTCCCATAGTGGCCCTCATCCCAAAACCCTACACACCTGAGCGTAAGTTTCCGATTTCTGCTTGAGGCGTTCGGGGAATGCCAGGGCACTTACGACCAAATATGACAACGTTTCAGGTTTGAGGTTTAGGGTTTGGGGATTTAGGGTTTGAGGTTCAGGGTCAGATCCCACGAATTGCACCTCAATGCGGTATATAATCCCTAAGAATCCTGCATGGCCCTAACTATGGTATTAGAATATAAGGTCATACAAGACTTTTATCGTCAACCCTATGAGCCCCTGTAGAATCCCAGTTTCCATTTCACCTTTCATTTTCCATTCAATTCGATTCTCGACGATTCTAGTATCTGAGCCACTAAGCCCCATAAACACTTCAAAGCCTATAAAGCCTATAAACCCAATGTTGGACTTCCATATCACTGTGCACATCGCGTTGCTTCTGAATCACGTGCGCGCTGGGTCCAGCTTCCTGTGCAGAGCCCAATACATCTTGATTAAGGAACATACCCTGCCATAAATGATACCAGGATCCCTAATATGATTGCAGATAGATAGTCAATCAAGCCCAATCTTCCGCGTTCGACTTTGTTTGCTCCGAGTGAGCAACTTCAAGGTGGTCCGTTGTTGTCAGACTTGAGCGGTGTCCGCGTTACGAAAACCCTACCCGTAACTCCTAAACCCGAAATCCCAAATCCTACACCTAGTTCCATAGCCCCAGTGTAATGCCCCTAGGGTTCCTAGCACCTAGTCCTAGCACCTAGTCCCTCGGCCGTAAACCCATAAACCTGATGAAGTGGTATCGGGCTCCCTGGCTGCCGCCTGAGGGTCCGAAGAGCCGCACTCGCAAATGCCGGGTGAGGAAGTAGGCTTCGTCCTTAAGGTTTAGGATGAAAGGTGAAGGGTTTAAGGATTAGGGATATAGGGTTGGGGGATTCGGGTTTAACGCTTGTAGGCGGAATACATTAAGGCTATAGGTTTGGAAGGCTTAGGGTTATAGGGATTGGGATCCAGGGGCTAGGAGCTTGTACTGTCCATATAAGACATTTTCTGAGGACCACAGGGCGTTACAGAGGGATTTGATAGAGAATAAGAGGATCCTGTACCAACCCCTATAACAAGGAGCCTGCCTGTAAGAGTCATGTGATAGCCACAGGGTCATTTTGGGTTGTTGGGTGGCCATAATTTAAATCACAACAGATCTTCAGTTTCCATTTCAGTTTCCATGTTCTTTGGCATTTGGTTCTGCATTATCGGAGGCGCGGGGTCAGAATCCAATTGTGCAACGCTTTGCGCTAAACCCTAAACCCCTTAACCACCAACCCCAAAACCCCTAAATGCCTCAAAACCCTAAACCTCTAGCTGAAGGACGTCCATGTTTTCGGGCTTGGACCTGATAGCTCGGGTTTAGGCTCAGAGGTATGGGGTTAGAAAAGGATCACACAGGGATCATAACATAGGGAGAAAGAAAATGCAAGCTACTGTATTACAGGGTATATAGGGTTATAAAGGGATCATATATATGTATATATAAATATAGAAAAAGTGTGTCCCTTTGAACTGTTGTAGGGATGATATAGGGTTAGCTTTTTGGAGGTGGGTAGAGTTGGTAGAGTTGATTTGGGGTTCGGGTTGACGATTCGGTTACCATAATATGGAGACGTAGCAGAACATGCATAGCTGCATAACGACTGAATCCGATGGCTTTATCGCTACCATCCTAGCAGCATCATTGCATCGCAGCGCGTGCCCATGCAACCACAGCAATTATGGGCATGTTTCAAGGTGTCGTCCCACTAGAAGAAAGAGCCACTTTGAAACATCACATGCTGTCCCTGCTTTTGCAACTGAGGACCAGGCTCGCGGGCGCGCCACTTCCACCTGGCAGCTTCCCAAAATCATCCCTACGTAATCCCCGAGAAGGACCCCGTATTAACCCTAAACCCTAAACTCTACATCCCTTATAGTCCCCATATGAGAATTCATCTAAAATCCTGGTATCCTCCTTTTTTTGCCCAATACTACTGCCCGATATACTCCACAATATAACCTTTTAAGGAGCTTAGACCCTAAAACCTCAACCCTATATTGCCCCTTTTTTTGGTGTTTAGACTATAGCTTACATATCCCTTGCATCCCCTTCAGGCCTCCCTCTTTGAGAAAACCCCACCTGCCCCAGAAGGCTGCGGCGCAGTGGCAGAAGGGGTGAAGCCAGCTCGCAGAGGTGGTGCCCTCCGGGGTTCATGGTAAAAACACGGGCAACTTGGAGGGTCAGGCGACTCAGTAAGTAGCTGAATAATGGGGATAATTAGGGTTACTATATGGGTTGTAGGGGTTATTAATCTACTTAGTATTTCCCCCTGACTCTCCAAGTAAGGTGTAGGGTTGCTAGGGGGGCCTAGGGTTTAGGGTTAAGGCTTTTGTTGGTTTAGGGTGCATGGCTTTCATGTAGTTTGTTGTCGGGCTTGTTACGTTTGCTTGGTAAGGTCGTATGCAACCCACATAAGACTCCATTACTTGTGGGACTAAGGCTTAAACGAGGATGAGAGAAACGACCACTACGTAGATTTTCGATCCGTAAAAGTAATCGCCAGCACCCATTGCCAATTCCCTAACCCTAACCCTTAACCAGGCACCAGGGAGATTCTGCTTGCCAAGGTTCCATTGGCAACTGCTTCTGAAGACGTTCAACAATGGTCGCAATCCTTTCCTATGATTCAACCCCCAGCCCCCTGGGGGCGCAACAAGAATCATATGATAATCATACGTCCCTTCTTCTGGGGGCTTGGGGCAGCCAATATCCCCCTGTTACCTGTTCATATTCCTATCACCCTTGTAGAACCCAATGTAATAGTAACTACCTTCCGTTTGCGGTACCCCAAATCTACCTGAATCTACCTAACATAAAGAGCAGACGCCGGCCAGCATGCAAACCCTAAACCGCCTTCGCCAGCTGACGCGGGATGACACTGCTTTAGGAGATCACCGTGGCTGGCATTCCTAGAGTTTATGGTTGTTGCTCTAGTGTTTAGGGTCTATGATTTAGAGGAGTTAGGGTTTATAGGGTTCAGAGCTTAGGGTTTGAGTTTCGGGTTTAGGGTGGGGATGAGCTTAGATGCTTTAAGACTTAGGGTTGGGGCTTTGGGGGGCTTAGGGCTTGGGAAAGTGTGGGATGGTTCGGGCTTGGGGACATTCTCAAAAATCACATCCTGATTTCCCCTTTTTGGATTTGAGAATCGAGTACTGTGTTCCTGGGGCTGACAGGTCTCATGGGAAAGTATGATAGGGTTTCATTAAGGTTTAGCACTCATTTAGCAGCCGTTTTAAATTCGAGAATGTCTCCAAGAATGAATCAGTTCAGGGTTCAAACTATGGACAACTAGCCATGCAGCTTGTGCATCACGTACATAAATTATGGAGCGGAGGCAATGACGCTTTAAAGAAACTTTCTGGGTGCTACACACGTTGCGCCCAACTACACTTGAACCTCCGTGTGAGTCAAATCGGTTTGAGGGACAAGGCTTCTTTTCAGCTTGTGCCTCTTTGTGCTGCATAAACTAGGAGCAGCGTAAAGCCCCTAAACCCTAAACCGCGTGGCGGTGCGGCGAACTGTATGGCAGGGTTGTATATACTTATGGGCAGTTCCAAAACATTAGGGTTTCATTTTGGTACTCCTGAATGATAGGTGCCATACTAAAATTCAAGAGCCAAAAGAGAGCCACAATTTTGCAAATAGCCTATAATATACATATACCCCAAAAGCTTGAGGGCCATTCTCTGAGCTACCAAGCCGATCTTGACGCCAGGTCTCCCCATCCAGTCATTTGCTCGGACCTCCCTGGGCCAGACAGCGCGTGCGGCAAAGACGTGCAGCAGCGCGCAAAAGCCTTGCGTGTTGAGAATGGAGCTGATTCTTTATGAGGGTCGGTTCTACTGATTCTTATTACAGAGGTTCTACTGACGAATCTATTCCCTATGAAGTTTTCGCAAAAGAAGAATCCATTTTTAGACAATAGGGCCCAACGATATCATTCAAACATACAGCTCCGCAATCCTCATGGTTTTCGTGAAATATAGCTGATACAAGTTCACAAAAACTCTAAACCCTAAACTCTTAACTTCCAGGCATGACCTAGGTATGTTCAGACCGGAGGGTGTAAAAGCGCTATCCTTTAACCCTAAACCTGGGGTACTGCCTTCACCCTGTAACAGTCTGTATTGAGTCGTATTAAGCGCTATATATAAGTATGTTCTAAAGCGTATCCAAGTATAAATGGCGTTGAGAACTGCTGGGAGCTTAATGTAGACGCCTAAGTGTTTTTCAACATTATGGTTCGAGATTCCTTGTACGGCTTGGGGTTTGGGGTTATGGTATAGGGTATTTCAAACAGACCCCAACGGATATGCGTAACTGTTTAGGCCCCTAAGCCCTGAAGTAGTGTTTGGAAGCTTCTTTATCCAACAACAATCCTGGCAGATGCATGGTCGTAGGCTTGCCATTCGAGCTTTGACTTACAATGAGGGGCAGCCAATTGTATGATAAAATGTCTCCGGGCCTGTAGTAGGAATTTGTACTGTCAGGCCTGAATTCGTTCAATAAGGAATTTGTACTGTCAGGCCTGAATTCGTTCAATAAGGTTTTGGGGAAGATTTTACTATATGTTTACAATCGTTATAAGGGGATAGCATGAATTAAGAATGATTCTTAGGGTTTAGGGTTTTAGGGTTTAGGGCTCCTACAATCATCTCTAAAGCCGACCAGCAGAACCTTGGAGAACACTGCTCTTTTGCCGAGTGAGGCCAGGGCACCATCGTAGTCCCTCAGCTTGTAGAGCCTGAGTCATGCAATCTATTTGGAGGTTTAGGGTAACTATAACTCGGGCAAGAATTCACAGCTATATCCTATCTATCACCCTCTTAGGGTACTAGGAGGCTGATAACTGGGAGTGAAATTTGTTGCACGAAGCAAACAATCAGAGGCTGCAATATCCCAAATAAAGCACTCCTCATGCGCAGCCCCTAAACCCAATACCCAAAACCCACGCCGCACAGTCCGCATGCTGAATTTCCTTTGACTTTCATGGTCATGGAGAGGCCTTGTTAATCGGAAATGGCTTCTATTTTGGTAGTTTGGGATTTGGGGTTTAGGGCTTTTGTAGGCATATGAGGGTTGTGGGGGAAAAGTCCTGCGCATTATTGAGGCTTCTCCGTTAAATGCTGCTGCTAGGCACACTGGCTGTTGCCAGGGTATGTCGCATGTACCGCGCTCATGCGTGCTCGCTCAAGTAGCATTTTTGTCAAGCAGGATCGAACAGCAGCTACTTTGACGCACGTTCTTGATTTCCAGAAGGAGATAAAGAGCCATGGCATGCCTGAAGGCAGTTGATACGCCTATCACTTGACCATGATCTTGACGCGGAAATCCTCGAACCTAGGCCCTAAACCCTCTCAGCATCATACATCCTGACCCTATGAATCTTGAACTCGGTAGTCCCTGTTCCCTCTTGACCCTCTAAATGCAATAAACAATAAAATGAACCATATATCTAATCTAAAGCCTATAAACAACATGAACCTTAACAACTATATATATATATATGACAATCTAGAACCCTTCCTCTCTCCAAGCAGAGGTGCGGGTAGAGTTCGGGTAGCAGCGTGTCTTCCTTCTCACAGGCCGCTAAACACTCGAGGTACCAGTTGCCAAGAGTGAGCCTGAAGCTTTAGGATGTACGTAAGGTTGGGGGTTTCGGGGGGCAGGGTTTGTACCTTTCAGAAGGAGGTAAACTACTCATAGGGTGCAAGGCTCGGGCTTTCCTTTTCTACTTTAGGGTCCTATGTAGTTCCTTTTTGGGATTTGTTAGGGCTTTGGATCAGGTGCCTGTAATGAGAGCGTGCCTTTAGCTTCCTCTTGCTGGTCCTTTTTGGGTTCAGGGTCTATGGCTCTCATGGGTAGTATCAAAATATTAATTCTTCCTTCTTAGGGTTTGATGGAAAGATAAACCCAACAACGGCCCAATCTAAGATCTAACGTGTTTAAACCCCCAACCCTAAACCCTATCCCTAAACCCTAATCCAGCGTTGGATCTTTGCCTCTCTGTGGTTGATGAGACTTCCTGGTGCTTTAGGAGTAAGGTGGGGGAGAACATATAGGTACTAGAACCCTAAACATTTAGGGGCGAGGATTATGATATAAAACCTACGCCCACAAAACCGGGGATCCCAAATCCCTAAGAAAATTTGATTAGAATTAGGAATATCCTTCATTTTTGTTTTGATTTTTTGGTAAAGGTTTTCTATACGGAGCAGGTTGCTTTGTATACCTGATCTCTGAGGTGGCATCAGTATAGAAATGCGCATCCTCAGCATAAAGCTCCCTTCCTCATACAACTGTCAAGTATGTGTGTGCGAGCCGAACCCAGAGGTACATATTTCATTGCTGAAACAGGCCTCTCCCGTGCATCAGCGGGGGGAGGGGGGGGTGAGCATGTGTATATATATAGAAAAACATGTAAAGTGGTAGGCTTCTTCCAACTTGTCAGGCGCTATGCATGAACCAGATTTCTGTATGAAAATGATTAAAAATCGTCTAACATAGTGTTTTTGCGTGAGAAAATGCCACCCCCACGGGAGAACACACTCGAGAAATATATACATAAAGCTTCACCTCCCATATAATCCGTTTAATGGGATTCTAACCTCAATTTTCTTGGAAGCCCTCAGCCCTAAACTCTAAAGCCTAAATTCTAGACCCTGAAGCCTAATGGCCTAGCGGCGAATATCTCAAGCCGCACCGCCAAAGTCCAGGTCGAGGTCGGAGGATGGGACGGCGACCCTTCCGCGAGAGCCTCAGATGTTAGGGAAGCCAAGGGCTCAGGATTCAGGATATAAGGTTTAGGGTTTTGGGGTTTAAGGTTTTAGGGTTTTGGGTTTAGGATTTGGGGTTTAAGGTTTGGGACCCTTCTGAGAGAGCCTTGGAACTCGGAGGTTCATGAGACTATGTAACAACTTAAAGCTGGGCTTCTAGCCCTACTTCAACACCCCCTAAATGGCCTGACAAGGGTTACCAATTATAACTACGGCTATAACCCCAGCTATAGCTGCATGAACCTCCAAGTAGGTGTAGGTTTTAGGATTTAGGGTTTGGGGATTCCGGGTTTTAGCCTAAGCTTTGGATTTAAGGTTCAGGGCTTAGGTTGGTGGGCTGTTCCACAAGGAATGAATGCTATTTCATGAACCGCACTTCCGTATTATGGCGAGAGAACTGAATTCGCTTAACAACAGGCCTCATACAAAGCGCAAATCTGAACCCTACCCAAAGGCTCCCATGCAGTTTGTATTGGCTTTGTTACGGCTTTTGGTGAAAGATTTCAATCTGTTCAAATGAACCTACATAATAGGAACCCGAGGGTGAGCTGATTATGCAACTCGGCTTGACATTGGCATTCCTGACTCCGAAACGTACATGTGCTCATGCTGTGGAAGCTATTGCAACTATCCTGGAATCTAAAACCATACCTGCTTGGGGTAAGGTCTACAAGTGATGCTTACTTTTGGCTTTGTGATGTCTAGTTTATCATTCTAGCATGTTGGCCTTGCGATTTCGAATCTTATCTTTGCCTCACACAATAACGTGATGTCATAGTCAAGCATGCCTCTCGCTATCATCTTTCCCCTTAAACCCTCAACTCTATGTTTTGTCACGCAGGCACAGACCGGGCCGAAAACTGTCGGCGGTCCAGTTTCTGGCGGTAGCAGTGCCTGCCAAAGAGGGGTTGTACAACAAGACCTGGGACCTTCACTGTAGGTCTAGGGTTTGGCATTTAAGGAGTCGCAGTGAGGGGGCGCGCTGGTGCTGGAAACACCCACGCGCGCTCCCCGACCTGCATCAGCACACCCCCGCCGGCGCTCCAACCCCGCTTCGACCTTTACGGGCTTAGGGTTCTCTCGAACTCTGATCGCGCTCCTGCCTGCAAATTTATTGTTTGCACCTGTCAAGACCAGGCGGGTTCCAGGCTTCCTGTTTGCCTTCACTTGGACCTGCCTAGACCAGACGGGTGCAAGGTACGTGTTTGGGTCTGGCTCGGGGCCTCTAGTTTTCTTCAGCTGCAGCCTTGGCTGGACGCCTCCAATCCTGAACGAGTGTTTCTGTTAAGACTGGGTCGGGGGCTTCCGTCTGAGCCTTGTCTTGCGACCAATTACCTGGAATGCCGAGGCCTTGAGGGCCCTCGGACAAAGGAGAGGATACCTTTGGGAGGTTCTGGAGCGCGTTGGTCCAGTTTTCGTGTTTTAGGTGTATTTTTGCCACAGCCCCTTGCGTGGGATTGGGAGCTCTTTCACCAGCCGGAGGGCTTCTGGCTCCGGAGCTACTTCGCCTCCGGCTTCGGCGTTCGCCCCTCTCGACGGCCCCGCTCACTCAGTTTTGGGTGTTAAGGTTTAAGCTTTAGCGCGGCTGCTGCTAGCCTCACTTCCAGCGGGGAATCTTCCCTGTCTCAGATTGCTCCATACAACTGGCTATATAGGCAGGTGCTTGTTTCCGCCACCACACTCAGGATTCTGGAAGAATTTCGGTATCCATATTGATATTCGTACGAAGAATAGGAAAGAGCAACCGTCATAGTATTCATAAAAGTGCTAACGATTTTGATGGTGAGAATGACAATTATGAGTTATGATGCTAATAGCACGAACAGAAATTCCATGAGTATTAATGATAATAACCGTAATACTGTTGATACACATGACCTTCGTATTCTACAAGGTATAAGGTACTCAGAATAATGCCGGATGTTTAGCATCCACCGTAGCACTAGCTGAAAGGTAAACCTAAACATCCCTAAACATGTCAGACGGCCTTCCAGCTGTGCCCCAAGACGTTGAAGCAGCGCCATCTCTTGGCCATTCCAAAGCTCATCGCTGGGCAGAAGTAGCTCCTGGGCTATGGGGCCTTAAGACTTGGGGCCCCTTGTGGGTGTGGGGATTCTTCTTGGCAAGCCTTTCAGGGTGTGGGATTTAGGCTTTAGGGTCGTGGATTCAAGGCTTAGGATCGATGGTCCCATGGCTGCAAGACTTCACCACACATGGGCCTTCTTCGGGATTCTACACAAACAGATAAGGATTGCAAGAGGGTTTGGTGTTCTAATGCAGGGTTCTACAGGGCTGATTCTGACTAACGCCCATATTGCTACTCCTAAACATTGAGCAGAAAGCAGAAATTGGCAATAGCTGGGCACTTGAATCTCTTCGCTTCTCTTGCCACAGTCAAAATTTCAAAAAGTAAGCACCGAAAGAGCCAACAGGACTTTAGTACTGCCACAGTATCTCCCATTTGGACAGTCCAGCGCATGCAACCATCTCAGCAAGTTCACAATGCCAATATTAGGCTATGAACGGCCATGGCTGCGCTAGTGCTAATATCACGTGGCGATGCTGGAATTTCAATCTATTTTAGTTCTGCGCGTGTTTATCCAAGTAGTCTTGTGAAGATGAGTCTTTCTAGTACTGCAATCCGCTTCGACCTAGAGTTAATGCAAACACTGTCTTAATAGTTCCTTGGATTTTTCTACAAAAGAATTCAAAAGCAAGTTCCAAAGGGGATAAGAGATTACTGTCCCTGCTTCAGGATGAGCCACCACGTCAATGTCGCCGTCCACGATATCCACCACACCACGACCAAGCCTCCCATCAAGAGCTCCGTAACCTGTGCCAAGACACATGAGAGCTGTAGTCTAAACTCCTAATACCCCCCTAAGAAGCCCTAGAACGGTCCCCTATATAAGCCCCTATATGACCAGCCTTTCAGGAGTTTAGACTACAGCTCATGGAAATTAGGTAAGCCCCCAACCAACCAACCAGTCGTGACGATAATGGCAATTATGTAAAGATCCCTTTATATTCCTTTATTACCACAATGGATGGGCGGGGACCCAACCTAACATGTAGGAACGGCAGGCATGCATTTCGAACTTGAAACTCCTTCCATGCATAAATTCAGAAACCCTGGGCCCCAATTCCGAAACCCTGAATTCCTTAATCGATGCTCCCTCCACCCTGCTTCCCAGTTGGGATAATGTGTAACGTTGCAACTTTGTATTCCCCATTAAGTTCCAGCTTGCTAAAAGACTTTTTGCACAAGGGCCCAAGGAAGCCTAACAACTGGCAATAAAAACCCAATGTGGCCCTTATACTCCTTATTGCCAGGATTCTCCCCTTCTGTGCCATCATTGTTTATGCGAACCCTACAAAAACTCTAAATCCTAAACCCTGAGCACGACAAGCGAAACACCCAAAATCCTAACCTGAAAACCTAAACTTGAAAACCCTAACTCTAAAACCCGAGAACCTGGAACCCTAAACCCCAAATCCTAGACACTCAATCCCTGAGCCCTAAACCTCAAACCCCGAACCCGAAACCCTCCCAAAACAGCTAAACTTTACCTCGCGGCGTAAGGCTGCTAGGTCTGTGCCCGCCAGGAAGAGGTGACCCAAGAGTCCAGGTAGCCTTGTTTGAGGTTTGGGGTTTCGGAATTTAGGGTGTAGGGGTTAAGGGCT
>CAJNIZ010047080.1:7457-37600 GCA_905231905.1 Symbiodinium pilosum | reverse complement strand
AACTCCACCAGGCCTGGTGCCTTCTTGTTCAGCCACTCGAACCCCCAAACCTGTGAATTGCACAAGGCTGTGCTCACGTGCTTTCGTCGGTCCTCCTGCAGAGGCACCTTCAGTAGCACGTCTGATTACCATGTATAACCATTCTTCCCTATAGCCTGTTCTTTCATATAGGTTACACGAAGAAAGCATGCTCAAGGTGCTGTCAACAGGGAAACCTCGCCTTGAGATGGATGGAGGGCATCTCGAATGGTGCGCGCACTGATCGCGTGAGGATGACCGAGGACGGGACATGCGAAGGTGTCGCCTCAGGCGCTTGGCAGCGCACCATCAGGAGCGGAGCCTCCAAAGTGCCCGCAACTTCGATGAGGAAGGAGTAGCTCACAACATCTCCGCGTGTCCGCACGCTCCCAGACTGCGACTCGAAGCGACAGTCGAAATCCCAAAAATGACCTGTGGTCGGTATCCGAAAGTCGGCGGTGTCAATGTTTGGCCTCACTCTCTGCGATGCTTCCCAAAATTCCCTGTGAACCGCAAGCATTCCAGCAGCATCCAGGTCCCACGCTATCATTGAGATCTCCAGTTCGCAACGGGAAAGATCCACCGCAATAACTGTGACCTCAGCGAGCAACACCTCTCAGAAGCAGAACTGGATTGCAATGCCAGCGGGCAATCTATGCCGAAAACCAGAAACAATTTGATTTTGGTGAATATCTTCTTGAATCCGCCGGCCTGTGGGGGGGTGCTGGATGGTCTGGGGAGACGGACGAGGGTGAAAACCCGTTCTTCTCTCCCGTGCGGGTCTGAAACACGTCGAGGGGTAAAGGGGTTAAGTCGCCTTCCACCGCATCAGCAAGGCTTTTTGAGCCACACAGGCTGCAACTCAAGGACCCTTCTGGTGGGCGCCGAGGCCCTGGGACTCTCTGGCATGAACTTCTCTCGCTTGCGCCGGTCTCGTGCCAAATCCTCCTCAACATAACTGACATACCACAACGTTGCCAGTTTGACGTCAGTGCCGCTACTGCAATGTCGGCCATGCTGGTGCCAAACTGCTTCCCGTCTGACTTATATATCTTCGGCTACGACTTACCGTCTCGTCCTGCCGGGCAAAGCCTGACTGCCTCTGGGATCGGCAGCTCGAGTCAGAAGCTCTCAAAGTTTGGAGTGCCGTTGGTGAGGTCACTATCGTATAATTTGCCGAAACCAAGACCCAAGCAAGCCCTATACAACTGCTTCTTTTCAGTAGCTTACCCAGACCAACCAGTGGCTGCAAACGAGAATAGAAAACCTATCAAGGCAAGTTCCAGGGCACGTTGTGGCCGCCAGTGTTGATGGTGGGGAACCCCAAGGAGCGATCAAGCTCCAAATGCCAGCCAGATGGGAAGCAGGGCGGCGCGGTTAGCCGCTGGGCCCAGCGGAACACCGGAACCTCTCTGAGAATCTAGCACAGACATTAAGAAAAAAAACAATCCTCAGCACAGTCAGCCATGTGATCAATGAAGCTTAGAGCCGCGCATAAATGTCGGGGCGCCTCAGCCAAAATCCATGCCGGCATGATTGGACTGGCTGCTGTTGAATTCCTTCTGCAGCCAGGTGTCATCATCACATCATGCAAGCCCGCTTCAGCAACCATCTTCCAGCAGTCGCGCAGGTTGGCACATGGTCTCACACGGCCTGCCATGGGTCAGGGGACCAAAGCTCAAGCTTCGAATAGGACAGAGGTCGACAAACGCAGGGGGTGGCATCGTGACAAACTTGGGCTTTGAAAGAAGCTCTCCGGATCAAAGCAGGGGCGAAGCTATGCCCCGACAAGAATCATGATAAGAATAACAACAGACCTTACTAGGCCCATACGGAGTACTGCACCACCAGCATCGCCGGGGGTTGTTTCTCATCCTGAATCCCACAACCCATGACACAAAACAAGCAAATTAGCTGTAAGTTTAAGTGGGGCAGCTTTCGTAATGAGGCACCGGGATCAAAAGACACACACCGCGCAAGCTACGCGTTCGACTAGACCTCTGAGAAAAACCATTACTGTAAGAACAAGACCATGTGCCTGCAATGTCTTGCTCCGCAAGCGGCTCGGTCAAACTCTTATCAGCGCCTATGCCGCATGAGTGGATGTGCACATGTCGAAAGCCATGAGCTATTTGCTGTCAGCAGTAGCCTAAGCAAGTCTGTTTTCTGGCATAGCGCTCCAGAAGCTACTGCAGAAAATTATCAGCTTGCCATCTAGTTTAGCAGTTTAGCAGACATACAAATTGGTCTTGCAAGGGCAGATGCAAGGCAGCTAGATAAAGAACTGCACGGCCAAGCTGCATTCCGTGCTGCAAAGGCTGGGGATGGCGAGACAACCTACCTGGCACCATGCTTTCAAGCTCAAGTTGAGGTGCCAAGCTATTGCACTCACTTTTCACCTGACTTCCCAGGCCCGGCCTCCACCAACACCTGATTCAATTATTTGATGCAGGCCGTCCCATCACCATGCGCAGAACAACTTTCGAAATGTAATGAACCGATTCTGCGTGATCGGCTTCTCCTAATCTTACACGGTACACGCAGCACGCAGTCAGCGACTTCTCATTTGTATACATAATAAAGGGACCTTAGCTTTCATAACTCACTTTCCATCTACCTCAGTCAAGATTCCATAAAAGTGAGGTGTGCCACGCCGGCGTCATGCAGTTCTTCCCATACGAACTCGTTCTCTGGCCCCATTCCCGACATCATCATCTGCCACATGGCCATGACCACCTGCTTCTTTTCTTGCCACATGGGGGTCTACCAAATGAAATGGAAAACCTAGGTCCCTTTAAAGGGTATGTAGTGATATTACCCCCATCATGGAGAATCAAATGGAAAAAAATGGAAAATGAAATGGAAGCTGGATTTTTAGGGAGTAAGGGTTTCCCCAAAATCAGGGGTACCTTTTTGGGGTCCCCATAATAAGAATATTTTGAAGTCGATATTGGGGTTTCCCTACCAAATCTGAACAACTATAGTATATATTGGGTTATACAGGATTAATGGAAAAGAAAATGAAAACTGCTATAGCGCACATTCGCTTATAATATAGGCGTAATGGAAAAGACAATGAAAACCACTGTAGTATAGAACATCATCCAAACCCTACCTGCACGTAGGCAGCAGCTTGGGTTTGCGCGTCCTTTCCTTGCTTGACGAACCAAGTCATTTGCCACAGCCTGGTCACATCGCCGGCGTTCGATGGGCAAATTAGCATGTACAAATGGCTGATTCATTGCAGATTCTTTCTGCAACCTGGATGCGTGGAAACCGATAGTACCACAAAATTGAGTGGCCAACCCACAGCACCTTGATGGCAGCAGGTCATGCAACGAGGTTCTCAGAAACAAGGCATTAACAGATCTGCACATCTTGGCCAGCAATTGAAGAAAGGGAAGTACTGAGTCTGGAGCTATGCAAGCAGGCAAGACCGCCAGCAGCCGTAACATTGTGCATCATTTCTAGTCCGTCGCTGAGATCACAAGCTTCCACATGTGATTGCATGTAGTGCTTGTACCTGGAAAGCCCAATGCTGGGCGGCACGCAGATTCAAGGATGCTACGAGCTGCAGCAAGTCACATAAGCCTAAAGTTCTGAAGTTCAAGTAATCTGTCAGAAATGTTCATTGTTTATCCTGCATTACGGAAAGGCACACCTTTCCAACCACTGACACAGGAACCGCTGGCAAACCACAAAGCTTGCCAGATGAAATTTGACCGAGCTTCTGTGTTGAGATGCTCATATGATGCCCTTCGTTCAGTCGGAGGCTCTCCGCTGGACGCCGCAGGAAGAGATCCAACACCCTGAGGCTTCAGACTTGTTGTGGACCACATCATCATGTGATTGAACAAGGCCTTGCTACTAGGAGACATCGCAGGCCAAAGCAAGATAAACTGGCAGAGCAGCCGCCCATGCGCCAACTGGGAGGAACGAACGAAGAAGCAGTCTTCCGTGCGAGGTTGCTCAGCCACCAAACGGCATCCTCCATGGAGCTTGTGCACTCCTGTGGCGCTCTGCGCGAAACTCTTCCATGAGGAAGCATCTGATCACTCGTGCAGTAACCTGCCTCCATCATGTACTTCTTCCTTCCTCCAGTCCAACTGAAAACCCAAGTGAGACATTCCTTTGCACGGCGGGGCTTGCGATTGAGTCTGCCCCAAAAAAGAGGAATCAGCAATGAGACGTTCGTACAGGTCTTGCCGCGCAACGGAAGTTCAGTCAAACTTGCAGCAAGGGGTCCGAGTATCACATCGCGCCTGGACGGCTGCCCATGATAGATGGAAGCCTGATGTGGGGACTGCACTTGACACTGTAAGCAGATGGCTGAAAAGATCAGTGCCGCAGAGGAGCAGACACTTCCAGCTGAACCTCCGCCACCTGCTCCAAAATCGCCTGCATTGCAATCGCAAGTCTTGACTAAGGTGACCTGTTCAATGCTGCAGGTCTTCTGAGACCCAGAAATTCTTCTCAGAACTGCTGTGGGAGTTCGAGCATGTTGGAAGACTCAGGGTTTGCGTACGCATCGTGCGCGAAAACATGCCCCCATTCTTTGAGCGGGCTCCGCCTCTGCCGACTCTAGCACTGATATGATGTCAAGGTCAGCGCCCTGCGCGTCCAACTTAATTTTGATGGGAGGTCCTGGCGAAGAAGGCACATGAAGTCACACCTCCAGGACCTTTTGAAGGAAGCCGCTCTCACCAGATATGGCTTACTCCAATCCCATGCGCAGAGATACTTGAGTAAAGCATGGATTGCGGACTGGACGCTCCAAACCAAGCCGTGCTTGCATGCCTACGAAATCACCCCTTGGCCAAGGTCAGAAGAGGCTGATGCAAAGGGACAGACAAAGACTTTCAGAAGTCCACACTTTGTGTGTCCTCCTCTGCTCTCAGGCTGGACAAGCCCGCTCTTCGAGGCCTGACAAAGATGATCCAAAGCCAAGAGTTACAACACTGCCTGGAACATGTATGCGCAGGCTAACCAAAACCCAGAGGACTCAAACTGGAAGCTTGCCGACCGCGCTGCCTCGGCCAGCGAAACATCATGAATGAGCAGCTGCAGCAGAACATCCAGGGACATCACCTGACAAGCGAGCCGGCTACCAGTTGATCAGCCTACGTTGGCGCGCATACCGTAAAAAAGCCAAACTGCAATCCCCACGTGAAAGACCTGAACAATCCGCAAACGAGGCCAACCGGACTTCTTCTGACAATCATGCTGGTGGGAGAAAAAATGACTGGTGTCTTGGTTGCAACTAGACAAACCAGCTGGCAAGTCTTCAAATCCTGCTACCTCAAGCTCGCAGTTGGCGAGATTCCTTTGCCAAAGCTACCATATTCCGTCCAGGACTAGGAATTAAGAACAGACGATGTGCAGTCGTTTCGTAAGCTGCATCCCCATACCAAAGCCCATGCAGAAAATGAAGAAGTCTGACAATGCAGCCCTGTGACAGGCACTATCATGTCAGGGCCCTCGGCGACGCATGGATGCTCAAAGGTGCCATCAGGCTCCAAAAGGCTGTTGCCTGACTATGTGCAAGTTCACAACAAAGCATTGCTCGACAACTCAAACTAATGTGTTCAACAAGCTGCACTCTCCATTCAGGAAGCTGTTGGTGTGCAGCACGCGAAATCCCCACAGGCAGCCTTGCGAATGTGAAGCTGCTTGCCATCCAGCTTCTTTTCCCCCGCTGAACTACAAAGGACTTGCTCTCTCTTTCTTTGATTAGAGGCATTGAATTGAACAGCTCCGTTTTTCTGGCGCTGCTGCACTGAAGATGCAACACCACGACAGCAGCAGCCAACAGCATCGTGCCGACGAGGCGTCTCGCGCAAGCACTTTTCCAAGAACCACTTGCAAGCAGTGCAGCAGCAACACAGGCCACAGCCTGAGAATGGCTGTATCACATGTCTGCTCAGTGACCATGGACTTTTCTCTCCTTGCTCTCTAGGCTTCTGCAACTTGCAACTAATTGGGCCACGGAGTTGCCTGGCCTACAAAAGGCCTGTTGGGTGTGTAACACACTCTTAGTTAAGTCGTGGAAGTCGCCGGGCCTGCAAGCGTTCCTGCGTTGACGTGTTCACCTCATCAAGTCTTGCATTAAACTAGCGGGAATTTTGGGCTGCCGGCTTTTAATTTTTCTCAATTCAGATTACTCGTCCTCGCAGCGTTTTCAGCCTTCTGGGAATTCCTTGCCCCAGTCGGTTCCGCTAGCTCTTTCACAAGGTGGCCCGTCCCAGTCGTTTCCGCTAGTTCGTGGTCTTTTCTTTGTTTCGAACGCGGCGAATAGTCACCTAGCGACCTACTGGCAGGGGGAACCCTGGTATCCTCCATTAGCCCGGTGACATTGTCCTCCGCTCGCCTCGCCAGCTGCGGTTGCTTTTGTGGACCGTTCTGGTAGTACTTGCCACGCGCAACGTGGAAGTAAGAAACGCATAGTGTTCGGACTTGTACCGCTGCTCGAGGCTATGGCGGTGCCAGGCACAGGGAAACGAAACGGGCTGTTAAGGACGGGGTTCCAAGGTCTTGTCTGGTAACAGCTGCAGACGCGCAGCCTCAAGCCGCATCCGCTCAGACCAGCGTCCACCACCCGGGACCAGCCCTCAGGTGGCGGCCGAGCAAGCCCGAGAGAGCCCGGCAGACGACTTGTGCCGAAATGGCTCTTTCTTTCTTTCTTTCTTTCTTTCTTGCATTCGGGCTCTGGGGAGACAGTGCCCAGCCCCTGTTAGACTGCTTGGACAATTGGCACCCCTCGTTGCTTCACATCTCTCTCTCTCCCTCTCCCCTACCGTCCTCTTGCTCTCCGGCCACTACTTGACTAGGAGCACACGGGCCTGCTTCCCACGTCAGCGCCATGGGCATGGCGATTACGCGCTCAATGACATCCGAGTAATCCATCTGCATCAGTGTGCGCACGGCCAAAACGCAAAAGGACCGGGCATCACGTGCACTGCACTGTTCTCAGAATGTGAGCACTTTTGGGGGGTACAAGCATGGTCGCCAACTCGCAAATGCAAGGAACCATAACGGGACCCGACTTGTGAAATGCAATCCGGGAGCCTTCAGGCGGCGATACAGACTCAGGAAGGCCTCACAAGTACATGGCTCCCACGCAGAAGCAGGTGTGGGAGCTGATAGTCTGGCAAGTAGCTTCGCGGGTAGGTTCCAGAAGCACCAGCCAGGCTTGGGGATCCTCCCTGAGCTCTGGAAGGAACCGGCTCCACTCATGCGCGCCGACGTCCACGATCACCTGGTTCACAAGGCATCATTCGAAGAAAACTCTGAGACCACGTATCCCAGAACCAATGCACACGTTCCGAGAATAATGCGACAAAGTTGGCTCTGAACAAAGATCAAGTGTGACATTTCTAGATGAGCTTGATGAGCGCAACCCCGACAGCAAAATAGAAGCTGCGTGGAAATCCAGCTGGGATCGTGACCTGCGAGACCTCCTTTGATTTCCTTGGTGTTTCGAGGGATTTCGGAATAAGGAGGGTCAAGAGCTTGTTTGCCTTGTTTCGTGGCGCAGTCTTGTGCTTGAAGCTGCAAGAAGGGCTGGACAGAGCGCTGCAACATTGCATCACCGGGCCAAGGTCAACTACAAAGCCGCAAGCTAGAAACCATATCCAAAAGACTGTTCGTCCCCATATCTGAACCTGTACATCTGGAAAAGCGAATATGCTTTACCCCAAGACTCCACTGCAAGTTTGGCCCAAGGCTCAAGTGTTGCAGCAGCAGCCCAGTCTCCCACACCAGCATAGGAGCCATTCGCGGGGGAACAGGCCTAATCTGAATTCAAATCCCTACAAAAGCTTGTCCAAGAATCTTTGCAGAGAACGGGGAAAACGGGATGAAATAAAATCAAACAGAGAGAGAGAGAGAGAGAGGATGATGCCCTGTGGTTCCAGTTAAGAGCTCAGGGAATCCTTAAGGGAGCAACATCAAAAAAGACCTCCCGTACCGTAGGAAGGCTCACTAACGTCCCAGAGGGCCTAATAAAAGGGGACCCTCAAGCACTGAACAATTTAATCTACCCCCCTCTTGTTGGCTTCTGACAGGCTTTCCGTGGTCCCCCTCCCCTCATCCAAGACTACCAACTTCTTTTGAACCTTTCTATCCAGCCCACTGACCTGGGTCTGACCAAAGCAAATATTAGAAAAAGCTGCTTACCAGGCCCCTAGTACTTGTTAACCTAAGGCTACGACAAATTGCATCCAAGAAACAACGTCTCATCCAGAAACGAGCTCACGTAGCCTTGCCCAACCGGCTGGCTATTTACAAGTGCCTCGAAGACCTCCCAAAACACAGGGGCCAAATTGAGAGTCAAGGCAAATCACAAAAAAAAACTGAGACGAAGAACGCTGCTGCCATGCGCCAAAGCACGAGCGGCCTCAGCCGTACTGGCTGCGTCAAGGAAGAAGTCCGGGACAAAGACTGGATCCAGAAACTTGTTCACATCCCTGATGCAAGCAGCGAAGATTGCTGCATATTTCTCAGTCTTAGTGCTAAGCAGCTAGACCAATCCAGACTAAGAATCTGGCGGTGGAAAATCTGTTTTCTGTGGATTCTGTTGTGATCATCTGGACCTGCCGTGCCTTACGAGGTTCTGAATTTGCGTCTTTAAACTATTGGTCTGCCCATCTAACGCAATGATATAACTGGCGTTTGACTAACATGCGCCTCAGCGGAGTGGGTTCAAACGCTGCCCCGCACTGAGAAAGCAGGAGACAAGCTCCAACTGTCCTTGTTTCTGACACAAGGGAGTTGCTGGAACGTGCTGGTGCAAACACGGCAAATGTCGTTGAATTCTTGGACCCCGTTCGTTCATCCAAAGTTCAGAAACATGCTGACGTCTAGGCAAGCTGCTGAGCAAATGCATGTCCAGAAGTTACGGGCATGAGAGCTGGTGCCGAAGGGTTCGGCGCTCTGGGCAGTGCCCAGCAGATGAAGATGCCTCTGGCTTCTTGAGGCAACGCATTCCGCAGGATTCCTGATATGACATGGCTCAAGACCAGGAGGTCAAGACTGAAGCCAGAGCTGCTGCAAGTCATCAGGCAAATGGACAAGCCCATGCAAGAGGCCTTTCTTCAGCCACGATCCGCTACTTGGCCAAAAGGACAAACAACAAGTCCCATGCTATAACAGCTATAACAAATGGCATGTCATCCCCCAATACGATCCCGTTGAGACTTCTGGCCGCCACCCACCCAGCAGGGTGTTGGTTTTGAATACCAGAACAGATGCCAACAGGAGTGGACAGGTTTTGGCAAGCGAAGGAACAACCCAGACTTGGCCACACGTTCTTCATGGGATACCAGGTAGAGCCTGAATGAGGCCGAGGCATCGCATTATTAGGAACGAGCTCCGGTCTGTGCCAGGAAAGAGCTCAAGACCCTCGGTACCATCAATATGTGAAAGCTGTGAGTTTGAATATCTCTTGTTCAGGTTTTTGAAGGACCTATCAACTCGCATTGCAGTGGTCCACCGTGTGGGCTAAAATGTGCTGCGAGCGATACAAACTCAAACCGACATCCACCATCGAAGCAGTTTAGGATTCAGGGTTGAAGAAGTCTCGTGGGGTTTAGGGAATGGCTTAGAAAGACATATCGCAGATTTATTTGGTCGGATGCACTGCAGCCAGCACGGAAAATACTAATGTAAATACATTCCTTCATCACGACAACTGTAGTAGGAGCAAACGCTTTTGGAGTCAACAGAAAACCACAATGCATAATGATCATCCAATGCATCAAATGAAGAGACTCAAGAGATGGAGAAGCGCTTTTTTGACTGTCTTGATCTCCCAGTACTGGAAGGTAAAGGGCAGCCCCCACATTCTTGTATGCGTTGACGCCAGCACCTGTTTGCAGGAGATGCGACTGAATGGCTAGCACGCACCTGCCCTAGCACATGATGGGACCCTTCCTCTTAGCTATTCGAGTTCACAAGCCGTCTTCTGCACCAAGCAACTGTCTCGAAAGCATCGCAGTAGCGCTGGGCCCCCGTGAGAGCAGCCTCCTGCCTGGCTGCTTCTGGGGCTTGGACTGATTCCACATCACAACCCTGCCTGCAAGCTTGCCTATATCATGTGACTTTCATGCCGTCAGGATACCTTCAACAAGATAAGCCCTCACATGCAAAGCTTAGATGCGAGTTCAACTTCCAGATCCCATCGTTTCTGCCCTCGAAGCGTACCGAAACAAGAGTAAGGCAAGGCTCCAGCACGTACCAGAAGTCATGTCGCACAGCTGCGTAGCCTCCTCGTCGTTGAGCACCAGATGCGATGCAACCAAAATTGCCTGCAGGCCCGAATCCAGGATATAGTAGAGCAGGATACCGCGGAATAACGCATACTTTGAAAACAGCTAGTTCTCACTTCCCACCTGAATCTTCCCAAGGAGCCCTGCAGCTGCTAACTGCGGGACCACTTCGTATTCACAACCTTCGCAATTCCTGGCATCTGTACCACATTGCAGATTGTCAAGAGCTAGAGGCAGGATCGTTTTTGGCTTTATGGACCACATTTACCCTACGTGTCTCAGCATCAGGTGAAGCTTGATACTTACTTGCCCGAGTGCCTGCGGCCACATTTCACCTACCCGTTTGGCAGGCTCGGTTCAGTGCTATGACTGTGTCTGCGAGTGGTTCCTGGGTTGCCTCTGCGTCTGTCAGGCCCGGCTATGGTAGTCTTCATCAAGTCTCTAGAAGACTGCCTGAGGCTGATCCGCACTCAGCCCTGGTTTGAGTGTCAGAGAAACATGTTGAGTAATTGAAGTCCACGTGGCATGTACAGGAGGCCCAGGTCTTCCGAAGACAACACCCGCCAAACCAACTCCACCGCTTCCACGCGAACAAGGGCTCGAACCTCACGGAGCCTCCCAGTCTCCAGGTCGCTCACAGAATCCAAGAAAAGACGCCTCCCCGAGAACTCCATGGGATGGAAGAGGGAGCTCCCGGCGCCAGCCATGAACATCTCACTGGCTTCTCGTGTATGCCCAAGACCGTAATTGTGCAGATTCGCATAAGCATGACCACGCCATTTCATCTGCAGCTGTTGGAAGAACCTTGTGTCACTGAGCCCTAACGCAAAAAGCACCGCCTAGTTGATTGGTAAACAGAGAACACCTCGACAGCCCTCTCAACTTGGTGACCGGAAACTCCAGAACTGGCTCGAAGAAGTGGATTCGTGAGGGCTTCGACTGCAGGATTTGCACCAGCTCGTCTGGTCCAGAGTGTAGAGCCCCTACGATCCACACTTCGCGTCCCTCCGGGATGTCATGGAGATCATACTCCTCCGAGTTGCATGAGGACTGGGGAGTTCTGCTCTGATCAGGATGCTTGTTTCAGGATGATCTTAAAAAAGAAGCTTTTGCGTCTGCACCAACATCAGCACAGCAAAGGCGGAGTCCTTCCCTGAGCGATAGAAGCGACCCAGCATCTCCGGGTCCATCACGCGCACTGCCCTTGGATTGGCGAGGCAGAGCCGGGGGGGGGGCCTGGAAACTATCCCTTGACCGCGGAAGACCTGAAACCTAGAAAATGATTATGGCGTTTGGTGCGAGACTTGTGTAGCTTCTCAAGGGTTTCCTGCTTCTACAGCCTTACATCGAAACCATCCTTGCGCACAAACCCATAAGGATCCTCGCCCAAAGCCCAAGTAAAGACTAGGGTCAACGAAAAGCGTCCCATCTAACTACTTATCGGGTTGCGGGCCCCTGTGAGCCCAAAACGGGAAAGGATCCCAGGCCAAGAAGACATCTCCATGCCAATTTCTGTGACAGGCTGCCTGTCCGGCATGGACAACCAGGCCCATTGCTCGCAGCTCTGCTCGGGCAGCCTGAGGTGTGGCACATAGGAGACATGGGCATATATCATACTTTAGTATAGTATATTAGAATATAGTATAGTATATTATAATATACTATAGTATATTATAATTATAGTATAATATGTGTGGTAGCTAGCAGAACTGTCTTGCTTCTTCAAGGCTGTTATGGACCTCAATTCCCAAACCCTGAGTGGTCCTGACACAAAGGAGCAAACGGTTCGGTCAGTTCGCTGCTTTTTGAGGTTTGGGTACAGGTGCTCAGGGGGGCAGCCTCAGTGGGATGTGGATGCTCAAGGTCCCCAACTCGTGGAAAGATGTAAAGTCCTTGAATTGCCCTGTCGTCACCTGTGAGTCTGGCCTCCTCTTATGTTTCGAAGCATTCTTCTTTCCTTCTCGGCGCTGAGAAGAATACGTTCAGCAGCCCTAGGCTCATGGCCTGCAAGTTCAGGACATCCAACTGAAGCATAGAAAACCACCCCTATGCCTGCATCCCCCTTTCTTCCTTCCACCTTTCTTGCCCCGGCCTCACCACCAACCCCGCTCCAAAGCGCACTCTGGGCAAAACGCCCTTGCCTTTGCGGAGGCGGTCCGATGATAATGCTTAGATCAAGTTTGAACCATTGGAGCCTGCTGAAAGCCAAGTCTCAAACCTTAAACCTAGGGACCGCAAAAGAAGTAATCAGAGGAGGGACAGCTCTGATGTCTTGCTTTCACCATGGAGGAAGAGGAGCAGGAACCGGCAGCGACGCTGCACTTCCCAGTCACTGACTGGGTCCCAAGCAACCTGCGTGGAAGGCTACCATCGTGTTCTAAAGATACTTCAAAGTTGGGCTGGAAGGCCATGATTCTTGACCCCATGACTGCATTTGTGAACGCATGCTCTGCTCTAAACGGAAAAAGCCGTCCTCAAGGCATCGTGAGGCGAGGTCCGGCAAGCCAGCCTCCACTTCAAGCATTGCCCCCTGCGGCCGGCTTCACAATTCGGGTTCGGAGTGGCAAAGGACTCATAGATCAGGGTGTCGATGCAGCTTGGTTTCAGCTCTAAAGCAGTTCTTGGGGTCAAAGGTTGAGGCAGCGCGGCCTGTGCTTTGAGCAGTTAGCATCTCCTGCTTGAATTCCCGAAAAAGCTTATCACGTATGCACTGAAACCTATCATATCACCCACATAATTGGAAACTCACCTGCAGGGTTTGATGCAGGTCGACGGATGCTTCGAAACATGTCGAGGCACAATCAGTCTGAAGTTGCTTGTCTTGAGCTGCTTCAGAAGGCAACTCTTCCAAAGCCGACACTATGCAATGCTCTCCAACCTTCAGCACAGCATCACAGGCAAGTGCGCTGTTCCCAGGAATGTGATCTACACGAGTGTTTGGAAAAGCACTTGGCTAGTAAAGACACGATGCAAGGGGTCTCACCCAATGGGTCAACCTCTGCCAGCATGCAGACATAGAAGCATCCACCCGCAGTCACAGTCTGAGGTAGCTGTTATAGCGGCAGTACTGGCAATAGCACTAGCACTGAGAGGAGTAGTGGCGGTGCAAAAGTAATGGTGCTGCCACTGCGCAGCAGCAGTAATTGTAAGCAAAGACCGATAACGAGATGCGAAGAGTTGATCTTCATCGAAAATCAAAGGCGTGACAAAACTAATGATTAACAGTTTTGATAAGTGTTGCCAGCTGCAACACTAAAACTGTCGTCAGCACAACCTTGACTCATTTGTTTTGCTCGTACCGTGTCAGCCCTGCAGCATGGAAGCAATGATGACGCCCATGAAGGGGTGTAGACATGTCGAAAAAACAGATGGCTTCCAAGATTTTGCACCTCTGCAAAGCCTCATGGAAGACTACCAGCATCCCTGCAAAGTACCAGAAACAGCCGATCCCCTGATTTATGGAAACTCAAACCCCATAAACCAGTCTAGAACCCCAGCAATATACTTCCCCAATCCCAGTTGCCATTTCATGTTCCATGTTCTTTACCATGTAATTCTCCGCAATCATGGCACTACGGGATTCCCTAGCACTTCCCTAGATACCCCTTCTGTTTGTATATTTCTTCACCCCTATACACCCACATATCTCTTCAAAACCCTGAAATACCAGACCCCCAGGCTCTTTTCAAGTCTGGCCTGGAGCAGGGCGGCGCGGTAGAAGTCCAACTCCTGCAAGGACGGACCACCTCAGCAGCGAATGTTTCAACAAGAACTTGGGTTTGCAAAAATTAGTGATCATTTTTGGGGGGTCACACCACAAACAAGGATTGCGGCGTATTGGAGTCTATTCTGTGGCCCTCTGCCTTTGAAAAAACAGCTTTCTCAATTTGCAGATCTGCACATGAAAATCAGCTGCGGACTGATGGCTTGGGTCTAGTGAATTCGCCATACAACGCTTTCTAGCATCCTTTGCGCCCCATGTAGGAGGATAGCAAGACCCGCACTTACTTCGCGTACTGGGTTGCATCAAAGCTTCTCTTGTGCTGGTGCTATAGTCGTCCCTGAAAGGCCTCTGAATGTGGCCAGGGGTCTCCACATGGGCTGGGCCTCCTGGGCCCACGCTGATGCTGCAAGAAGGAGTGACACCCGGACCATAGCAGCAGTCCAGGCTGGGATCGTAACATGCATCATGTTGACACAACCACGTGGCGGTGGTGATAAACTAGATGGAATGAAACTAGGAACTAGTAACTGCTGTCAGGATTTGGGCTGAAGGTTGTGAAGGCTTTTGCAGGTCCAACCAAAGGGCCAGCAAGCCAGGGTATATGCAGACTGCTGAACATAGCATCTTATTATCGGACTAGCTGTTCTTACGATGAGCCAAAGGTCACAGACCAGAGACGGAGGAGATGGTTAACGATTAGCATGAGTCCTACGATTGGAGGATGAGGATGCCGTCGAGGGCAGCGCTGTTGCAAGACAGCCGCAACTGTGTTGGGTTCTGTTTGCCTGGCCACATCAGATGCATGTTGCAGGCATGGATTTACCCAGTTTCAAGTCTTGAAGATCACTGAAGATCGGAGTGGGATGTTTCCCCTGATAGACCCAAGCATACCTAGCACTTCCTCCAACCTCCTCAAGGACTCTCCACAGAGTACGCTCCATTGAACACGTGTCTCTAGCAGGAGGGCAGACCCGTTTTCAATTGAAGTGAAGAACAGACGCCGCAAAAATGCTCCCAAATCAAAACGTTGCTGCAGCGAACCCCAAAACACTTCGCATTGCACGCGTAGCTGACCTCGCTTGGGCTGAAAAAGTGACACGACCCCCCTCATCACAATAGAGCACCGCGTTGTTTTGCTGGGCAGGCTTGGTGCACCTGGAGGCAACTCAAGTTCAGCGTAGCGTGAACTCACACGGAAACTTCCAACAACGCGGTGGCGTCCACATGTTCAGCATATCGACGAATCGCCCTGTCCAGATAGAACAGCACCCAATCATAACTCAGAAACTTCCGGGCCCAACGCTCGCTTGTTTCAGCCAGATGCTTGGCGTCGTACTTATTCTCTTGCAGCCAGGTGAGTTTGTCAAGGATGTCCATGAGGTCATATCGAATGGGTATGTAATGCTTAGCAGGTGCAAGTGCAGCAGGTCCTCCAATCTCCCCAACAAGCCAAGACACCCACGGGCTATCTTGAATCAGCACGACACACCCAGCAAGCATCTGCCAATATACACGGTCCCCACTTCCAGTTCCGTCAACGTTGATGGCAAATGCCCACTCAGCCTGAGTCCACTGGCTGGTACGCTCATCGGTGAGGTTGGATTCCTCGCAGTAGCTCCACAGCTCATCGTCCATAGGCTGGGATAAACCAACCCATCGTGCGTTGATTGCATCTGGGAATAGCTGCGACATCCGAACCAGCCGGCCCCGTGGCAGCGACAGCCAGTTAGACACCGACCACGGTGTCTCACAATCATAGGATTTCAGGCAATCCTCCCAAGCTTGCCGCCCTTCACTGACCTGTCCAACCTCACAAGAGACGAAGCAGTTGGAGTTGGTGCCGCGCCAGTACAGTTGCTGCGGCCGAGTTTCCCATGGATGCTCGGCACCATGACGGTGTACGCCCATGGTTTGCTTGCGTGCCTGTCCTGGTGACAGCTGCCACTCCATTGGAAGTAGGACATAATGGCTCCTTGGCTCGCGCGGACGGTGCCGAGTGAAAACAGGAACAGTGGCAAACTGGCGGTCCTGATTGCTTGGACTGACCAGCAAGTCCACATCTGGCAAAGGCTTTAATCTTCCAATGATCGAGAGCGCACTCATCACTGCGAGGACATAAGAGCAGTCAAAAAAGGGCTCGGGACAGCATTCCGATTGATCGTGCAGAATGGTCTCGTTGCCACCTCTCACGGACAGCAAACAAGGTCGGACTCCTTTGGCTCCTGTTGCATGTACCTCCTGAAACTCCTGGAGCTCTTTTGTCGTCCAGCGCTTGGATTCCAGTGGGGCAAACTCCCGATTCAGTTCAGCCTGCATCCACTCTTCCTCCACATCTTTGGCAAGTAACCTTCTTAACACTGGCTGGCAGCACTGGACATAAGGGCTGGGGACCAGTTCGGCCGAATCGAAGTCATAACCTCGCCAGCAGGGAAAGGTTCCGTCGCCTGGCACAATGCAGCAAAACTCCCGCAGCAGCACGGGAGAGCGGTGGAGCATGTCAAGCAGAACAGGGCCAACCTGGTCCGTAGATCCTGCAATCGCAGCCAGGATCTCACCCCACTCACACGGATCCCAGACAGGGGTCTCGCAGCAGAAGTCCCAGGAAAAGAAGCCACCCAAGCTTCCAAAGCAGTCGGGTCCTGAAAAGGGATCCTGGCAACAAGCTTCGAACGTGAGATGCAGCCCAAGCACATTCTCATTCGGATAAAAGCAGATCTCATTCCCGCCGCTCATGGACAATCACTCTTTCCACAAGCGCGCGTTTTTGAGAATCTCGCTTCTCAAGGATGAAGCTCTGCTTCAACCAAATTCCCTTGAATGCACGCGAGCAAATTCCTCCTGCCTGGTTGCAGGTTGAACCGAAAGAGCCCCAGGACAATAATCCACACTCAGGCAATGCCGACTCTGCCAAGAAAGGTTCATTACTCCTGACGAATCAATACAAATCATAAGTTGCAGCAGTGAGCTGCCCCTTCATTTCTGGTGATTTCATTCCGCAACACCGTTGTTGTCCCTGCTGAGGCGTACACTGCCAGTATGCCTTTCACGGTTCTTCCAGCTTCAATGTTACCACAAGTGGCCAACGATATCACTTGCGGGTGGTCATCCTTTCCAGTCATGCAAAGCAGGAGACCCTGAACTTTGATAGCCAGGAATCCGGGCGGATGTGGGGAGCTGAGTCAGCTTGCAGCTTTCACAGCAAGAAAGCGAATCAAGCGAGGAAAGGAAACGAAACCATGAATTGGAAGTTCATGGATGGACCTATGAGCAAAGCAGGCAGAAATCTTGAACAGCAGGCAGGGCAGCGTGCTTTCATCTAGTTCATGGCCCCTGGCAACAAGAACATTGCCCCGGTCTGGATTCAATCATTACCCGCACAAGCCTGAACTCTGATTCTGACCCGTTAACCACTACACACTCCAGGATTGTGCTACCTTTTCTTGGCTGCATCTCAAATTGATCAGTGTCTGCTTTCATGACACAATTTGGGTCGACCTTCCCCGCAGGTGACACCTCTGAAATGCTCTCCTTATGATTCACAGAAAGGTCGGCTATTTTGCCAAGGTCGACCCAGAGCAGGGTCACGAAAGGGGCCCCTGCACGGCCACGTCAGCGACGTGCGAGTTGGGGTTGTAGAGGTTGTCGTTGGCATCCGACGGGTACAGCCTCTACGGATAGCTGAAGCGCGGGGATTCGTAGAATGAATGTTCGAGATAAGACATGCTTGACAGTTTCAAGATGTTTCAAGTCAGCAAAACTTCCTCATGACATGGAAGCCTTAGGCCTGACTCAAACCGGAAGCTGCAGTCCTTGGTTTGCCGCCGCCTTTGCTTTAGTTTCCCGGGAGATTTTCTGGCCTGGGCCTCCACCCAACATCCTCGCTTCGAAAAAATTACTTTCATCCTTGCATATTTGCCGCCGCTGCTTCAACCAAGATCCAACACCTCACTTCCTCGCCTAAACTCCGCGGCTCCTGAAGGCAAAAGGGTATTCTTCCACTGGTTGACAGCCCTTTCCCTGGGCCTCCAAATCCCCCAATCCCATACTATCCGCGACCTCAGCAGGTGCGAGGCAGTGTCGCTGAGGAGCCCTGGCGACGAAGCGCAGCCACGTCCCTGGATGACCTTTCAAGTCAGATAGACTTTCCAAATCACCAAACGTCTACCTGCTGACAATCTTCCCCAGATTCTAGCTACTTCAGCATGGCCATTTCGGCAGTGGAGCTTCAAGTGTGAGAACCAGCTTCGGGATCTGGGAATTAGATGAACTGTGGCTGAGATGGTTGGTTGGGATGCTGGACGCCTCTTTAGGCTTGCTACGCTTGCTGCTGCTTCTGTTCTCGTTACTGGCCTCTCAGCCACGATAGGGCATGCGAAACGCAGTCCAGACCTTGACAGGTTTCGAAATGCAGGAAAAGAGCTGGCTCGGACGGCAAAAACCCTGCAGCGCTTCGGCTGCTGGGAGACTGAATGCATAAAGTCACTACCACCCATGCAGGTTGGCCCAAAACTATAAACACCAAGCAGCACCCCGACTGATGCATCCCAACGAATCCTGCCTTGTGGTAGGCCACGATTTCACTGCAGCGATTTTGTGAAACCAGGTCCTGGCACGGATTTGAGACCTCAGCATCAATCCAAAGTCGCGCGATGACAGCTTCCACCACACCAGTGCCAGCTGGCTTGACGTGGACCCGCTTGACCCCCGGCAACAACTTCACACCATCTCGGAGGTGGTCCATGAGGAGTGGAACTAGCCCCAATCTACTTCATGCGCTGCTCTATCCAGCAAACGACTTCCTGAGGTACTCACCGTCGGGAACCCGGGAACACGGATTGCATTCTCGTGAAGCCATATACATCCTTGCTTTGTCGTGTGGAAGGGGCATCAAAGTTCGGACCGCTTTTTGACCCTTGCATCTCTTAAAAATACTAACCAAAAAGATGGCAGCAGGGGTCGAAAAATGAAACACAAGGAGCCAGGTGGCCATCCAGCATCACACCAAGCGGCCTGTCTGTGGAGCATCCCAGGCTTCCAAACTCAAATGACTGTGTTCGTCTACAGGGGCCTGGGTTGCACAACGTTGTATGAAATGGTATTGTAATGGCGTTCAGACGCGACATCAAAACAAGTCGTTGCAACAATAGGAAAAGAATGCAGACCAAGCACTGGACCGACACCTGGGTGACCAACTACGACTGATACCACCACCACCACCACCACCACCACCACCACAACCACCGCAACAACATCATCAGCAGCGGCATGATCATCATTCAAAATGTCGCCATCAGCATGACCACCGGTGGCAACTTTCATTGTAGCAAGTGCACTGCTCATGTACACTAAAATGATGAGGCAAGGATATCTGTGGTGCCATCTGGATGATCCGTCGTTGTAAAGCGACAGTAGCGTGACCGCTTCAGAGCACCAAACAATGCATACGTTCCCAATTGGGCTGATGCTTACTGGTTCGAAAAGTTGTTGCCAAAGGGTTGTACCAGTGCTACACGTAAACATCAGCCGTCGTGGCTATCGTCACAAGCGCGGCAACAGAAACAATGAGTTTCATTGGATTGCACAAGCAATAATGCAAAAAATAGAAGCTCAACGCAACAAACAAAGAGTTGCAAAAACATGTGTGATAGTGGTATAGCTGACTGTAACACGAGTCGTCAGCTATCCTACTAGTGGCCAGCCACAGCATCAAGACGTGCATAAAAGAACAGGACACATGGAGCGAATTATGTCTTGAATCCCTCTCAGTTTCTGAGACAGCCGCTGACCCAGAAGTACCCCCGAATGCCTGACGGCTGCTTCAGCTTGGAGAGCAGTCCTCGGCAGACGCATCCACTCCCTGAACTTCTGCAGCCTACATGGTTCCAAGGTTGAGAATGCCGCAGCTCTCCTTGCAGACCAGGCTTCCAGAATTTCTGGTCCGCGCGGTAAAACAAGTCATAGAAAAGGCCTTTGGCGTCGCAGCGCGGCACAGAGGCACTGAATGAAAGTCCATGAGAGACCAGCCTTGTCCGCACTCTCCACCGACATGATACGAACGGAAACACCAGTCATCTGTACCTGGCACATGAAAGATGTCACAAATTTAGGCTCTTCCCGCCCTTTCAACTCGACAGGACTCTGCCTGTTGCTCTAGCTCCGAAGCACTCAAACCTGAAGCTCAATCCATGCCTTCCTAACTTGGGCACTATCCAAGCAGCCCCAGGGCCCGAAGCCAACGCGGTTCCAGCCAGTCTCTTCATCGTAGGTGGAGATCTGGACCACGCTGCAAAGACAAGAATGTAGAGGGAACCGTGGAAGGGAGAACGGAAACTAAAGGATGCCATCAACCCGATGCCTTTCACAACTTGCGACAGCCACAGCCTGCAAAAGTCCAGGCTTGGACTTCCCGAAAAAATCATGCTTGCACCTCTGAAACCTGGCAAGCAAACAAAATGCGCCAAGGTTTGGCCCAATTTTACGAACTCCTGTTGGTGCACAAATTCCAGTGGAACACTGTGCCGGTGCTGGGTCAAGCATTTCATGATGCCGATGCCCATGCACCCAGATGGATTCCCTGCAAAATGAAACCCACTGTGCAATCTTGTGCATGACCCCCGGTCTGAAACTTCCAAGCGGGGATCCTCACCTCTCAGACAGGCTAGAGAGAACAAAACCTTGCAAAGCTGGCACCAACTATTCAACAGGTGTGGGCCAAGGATTCGTTCATGACCGGCTAGTTGGTCTACATGTCTCATCCACTGGGGTAGGCCTCCAGCCTCAACCCTTACCTTGAGCTCTCAACCCCAACCCCACACCCGGGCACGCACTCCCAGGGCCTGCAAGAAGTGCTGCACCGCTCGCAGGAGTGCAGGTGAAGGCCGCACTGCAAAGAAGCCGACGGCAAGTGGCCTTGGCTTCAGCTCGGAGAGATGCAGCATTGAAAGCCGCTGAGAGCCCTGCAAACACCACTACTCGTAGACTCGTAGTTTGTGGCTCTTTGAAGTGATCCGAGGTTTGCCAGCTTCTGCAAGGTCCAACAAGGACAAACGATGGGACTTTGTGCACGCCACGAATTCCAACATCTGGAGATGCTCTAAGACTCCGCACAACATCTGCAGCCATCTAGAACCTACTAAAACATATGAGGGTCTATGAAGCTTACTGTACACGTGATGAAACTTGCAACCGTACACTCATAATGACAATGGCTATGCCGCCACTAGTTACCAGCGCTGCGTTCATGATGATACCTAAAGTACAGGAAAGCTGACAATGCACGGATATCAAAAAACTGAAGTCGTTCACCATTTCTTTGGGAAGATGGGAATCGCGATAAATTCGCTGACAGAGAGAGCAGCACCATGAAGCTGTACCAGCGATGATAGAACTGATCAGAAATGTGCCCTAGGAACAGTGAACATGACATGTTTCAGAATCAGAACGGCAAGACAATGAGTGCCGGTATGGTATCTATAGGATTCTGAAGATACCTCTACTCTGAGATTGCTTCCCAGTTTGCTGACTTGTTCTCATCCTCACAAAAGCCCACAGCAACTAAAACAGCTTTGTAAAAGCAAAGTCAAGCAACCAAGTGCAGCACATGCACGTCGACAGCAGAACGTGAAAACTTGGGAGCAGAAGCTAGGCAAAAAACGCCGGGAACAAAAATCAACAAACACCAAAGGAAAAAAGCTTCAGACAGCACGATCCAAGTAGCGGTGGAGCGGCTGCAAATTGAACTCAAGCCAATAATCTGGCAGGACGAAAAAAACTTGTAGTGCACTTTGAAGCACGTCCACCTCCCAAACACCATTACTAAGACCTGCACCGACCGCCTAACAACCGAGCCCTTCGGCCCAAACCCTCCGTTCAGTCTCAAGCCCCAAGTCCTGCATGAGCTTCATCATGGCAAAAAAACCCTAGACCCAGTAAACGTCCAGACAACTCACGACAAGCAGTACCACAGCTGAGGAACTCAAAACCACCGTGCAGCGCCGATGCCAAGAAGTAACCCTCCAGGTGGCTCAGGGTCAAAAGGGGTTTGGGGTGCAGATACCTACAATCCCTATATATCTCAGTATAGTAGTTTCCATGTTGTTTTCCATTATCCCAATATAACCCCAGTATAACCCCAAGTTAGTGAAATTCCTGGCCCCGATACAGAAGCGCACCGGCTCTCAGCTGCTCCAGGCAAGTACTCTAGCATACTGAAAGGGGTATATATTGGGGTTATAGGAAAACAAAAAATGGAACCTACTGTACTGGGTTATAGAGGGATTATGGTTATAGGGCATCTCATCTTCAACAGTGTTCGTCGACATTGCAGGATGCAGGGTGAAGTTCTAGAGGACTGCATGACTGTTAGACCAGCTGCACAATGCTTCAATCCCTAGGACTATACACTAAAGGGTAATAGGGGTGTGTTGTTGCATCATATCTGTTGGGTTCGATACTGGAGGCTCGAGAATTGGGACTTCGGGGGCTGTCTGATCCAAGGCTTCCGCTTGGATCCGCAAATCTACAGTACCTTGGTGCAACCCCTGCCCACCTGGTAGGCGCAGTTAAAGACCTTGGCACATGTCTCAGTGCACGTTGAGACAATCTGCCACAGTTCCATGATCGGATCAAACCAAGCTCTCCAGCAACACATGCTTTGCTAAGTGTGCTTGGAACGAAGTGCTGCGTGCGGAACGACCTGCGCACATGCAACGGGAGCGGCAGAAAACCCTTCGGCACATGACAGCTTGAACTTCCAGCTACCGACCACAACGCATCACGAAGCAACCGTGAGCTGTCATCAGGCGGGACCACGGACAACGTCAATGCTGCTCAACCCTATGCTAGCTAGCTTGTGTAAAAGAAAGAGGAGGAAACTTCAGTAGTGACCCAGGTTAAGCGTTGTTTCACATATAATGTGCAGCAGCGCACGACTAATGACCATCCTCCAGAGCAGGCACGTCTTCTGGCCAGCTAGGAACCCTGCACTGAAGAACTGATTTCAGCTAAGTCGCAGAGTCAAGGTAGGAAAAATCAGGAGGGCTGACGAAACTCAGTGGGTCAATGGCCACTGACGACTTGCTTGCATAAGTTCACAGGTGACACGCACTTCTGAATGTGGCAAATCAGCACAACTCGCTACACCCATGCACGCTTACGTGCCTCTAACAGCAGGAAGTGCCGAACGTTCAGAATTGAGGAACTGTGCGAGGTGCTGCAAGGCACATATCCGTGTCGTAGAAGATGATGGCATCATATTCGAGTCCCAGAGCATGCAGCTTGAAGAAATCTTGGGACACACCTAAGCTGTGGAGCTGGGCAGCTCCTGGATCTCTCTTAATTGCACCACACCTGAAGCTCGAAAAGCCAAAAGCTTTCACGATTAGGTAGCTGGGAAGGTTTGAAGGATGCATCAAGCGTGCAATGAGTGAGTATGCTCAACTACCTTGCTGCAATGCTCTTGCATTGAGGCCCGAGCACCATCCGTCCCGAGCCCAGCGGGGTATACCTTACCACATAGCAAGAGCTTCCAAAAGCGGCTTGCAAGAAGCAACATTGCACACTCAGTAGGACATACATTTCATGTCCAACATGAAGACAGCTTCTGCTCAACGAAGGTGTCATGGTTGAGTGTGCGCTCTACTGTTTGCTCGTATTGCTCTTCAAGAGCACTACGGCTCAAACCTAGTGTGTATCCCCTCGTACATCCTGGAAGCAGAAAAACGTGTCCTTCAGGACAAGTCTGCCGAAGGGCCTTCACCCATCTCCGGGCGAATCCAGGAAACCTCACGGACTTGTATACCTCATTTCCATGACTGCGTCTGCAAACGCTTTTAGCTTGAGTAGCGTCGACAAGGATTGTTGCTGCACAAGCTTCCAGTGCCGGCACCTGGATTGACGCTTAGTGACAAAGACATGCACCTGAAGATAGGTACGATGATTCTGACACCCCTGTTGCGGTGATTCTGCGACAGCGCAACCATCACGAGCAGCGCATCCCATTGCAAAACCAATCAAGACACTCCAAACCCCGAGTCCCACACCCTAAAACCTACATAAGCCTGCATATCCTTCTGTATCACGACACAACTCTATATACATAACTCTATATTACCACTTGTATCACCATATAACCTATAAACTCCAATGATAAGAAACCTGAATCAGGCATGGCACCCAGCTGCTTCAGGGCCGATCTTTGGGCCCCCGATATTGGGTGCTGGGCCTGAGATGAGATGGCCAAGTTCTGCCAGGCTTCACTCTTTGGGTTTAGGGTTTAGGGCTTAGGGTTTAGGGCTTAGGGTTTAGGGTTTAGGGTTTAGAGCTTAGGGTTCATGTGTTGCAAGCTGAGAGATCCTGAAGTACGAGCAGCATGGCATATCATGCTCAAGGGCTTTTTGCGGAAAGCGGCTATGTCCTCGGCTGGAAGGATCAATACCAGGTCAATGCCATTTGGCTCCGCCCAAGTCTTCTGCAGGTAGGGCAGATAGGAATCCTGGACCATGGGCCCTAAACCCTAAATAGTAGTTTCCATTTTCTTTTCGATTATCCCAGTATTACCGTGTAAGCTGTTCTTGAAGCCGCCCTGAATTCTCGGAGGTGCAAAGCATTCACACTCTGTAACGGCTGGCCTCCAGCCTATCCAGCCATTCTGGTCTCCGCTGCAGGTCATGGGCAAAAACGAAAGCACGTTCACCGCGTCCAAACCTGAACGGATCAGGGCTCAAATCTCGCTTGTGCTTATGATTGCTTATACAAATCTCCATAATCAGCTGGGAGAACCTGTCCCGTTGGCATGATGGTCGGAAGGCTTCAAAGATAGGCTGAAACATGGCGTATGTGTCAGCTACGAAGACAAAGACAGGAAAACTCCTGGTCTTGCAACGCGCAATCGAAGCCTTGTCAATCCTTTCTGGTTTGGTTCACTACCCGATTCCCGCCACTTCCACTGGTCTTGAAACCAACACGTGGGCAATACCCTAATGAAAGCAGAACGCAAACCACTTCTACATGGTAGTTTCCATGCATAGGGACCCCACTATGGACCCCAAATAGTCTGTATTTCTTGGGACTCCCATAATGGCACCCCTAGCTTTAGGAAACCTAATCCCTAGAAAGCTCCATATAATCCCAGACTCCACTTCATTGCCTTTTTCCTTGCCGCTTAATTTTCCATGTTGGGGCTAAATACCCTAAACCATAAACCCAGTCCCTAAACCCTCAACCCCAAACTCAGTGTGTATCCCAATTGGTCCAACCGAGCGTCATACGCGGCTTGCAGGCCTCTCTGGCCGAAGGATCAAAGCAAGGAGCTACCCGTCCAGCATAAGAGCATCTTGCAGGGCGCGCGTTCCCAAGGGGCCATAGTAGCAGAAATAACTGTAGTAGTAGTAGTAGTAGTAGGAGGAGGAGGAGGAGTAGTAATAGTAAAAGTAATAGTAATAAGTAATAATGATACTGGCAGTAATATTAATACTAATGGTAGTAAGAGTAGTAATGGTCTAGTAATAATACTATTAGTAAGTCAAGTGCACCCAACAAGCAAACCTGGTGTTCTGGCCCAAATGGCATCAATCTGATACCCCGCCCCAACCCTCAATGGAAGCACAGTTCATGACTGGCAGTCCTGGCAGGCTGTCCGCGTAGGGGCTGCGCCATGCTGTAGGAGCCATGAGGCGGCTTGACCTTTCTTTCAAGCAGGCGATCAAAGCTGTGCTCAAGTGGTCGAGATCTACCCTGACAATGAGGACACAGGTAACCCATGATCCTGCTGTCTCAAGGCTCTTTTACCGAAATCCAGATCTTGACGCTGAGAAACACTCGCGTCACCGCAAAAGTGTGTAAGGTCGCAGCAAACAAGTAGAATGACTTGTCTTGCACTACCTCATCCACGTTCAGCTCCTGGGAATCTTCTTCCTCAAGTCCAGGGAAGCGGAAGCAGCTTAAAATGACGGATCAGAGCGGCCACTATGCAGCACCTCCCACTATGCAGCAACCCCCACCTTAAAGCCCAAAAGCCACAACCGCAACGGATCACACAAGGTCAGCGAAGTCTGCCCATTCTGGTATTGGATTAGCACTCAAACCTTTAACCAACTGCAATCTGATTTGCATCGCGAGTATCCAGGATAGGAGCCAAACACCACTGAGGTTGGCCGCACCATTTGAGGCAGTACAAGTAATCCTCCTGCAGCTCCGGAATTTGCGGATGAAGACATTTTTTGGTTAAGGGCGGTTGCGCAGAACAACGGGAAGAGAATTTCAAGCTACGAGGGTCAATATCAATTAAGTCAGCCAAGAAATGTTGCTAAACTCGAATACCTTGACGTGCAGCAGGCGCTAGAGAAATGCCTGCTCGCATTTTAAAATATGGGGACCATTCTCCCCTTGTGCAATAGACACCTTGTCTTGTTGCTGCCTGAACCTTCAACCCAGGCCTTTCTCAGGTAAGCATGATCAAAAAGCCCTTTGGGTGGGCCAGCAGCAGCCTGTCCCCTACAAACAGCGGGACTATGGCAGAAAAACCTTGGGATGTGCCAGAACTCCATGCCAAGCTCGCAGCAATCTGAGAGGCAACAAGACTTTACAAAGCCATGGGTCCAAGCATCTGAAATCCAACACCTTAATACATACAAAAAGGCAGCGTCCTCTGGCTCAGCGTTGTAAAATTGCACACCGTAGCAACCAGGATGATGGCTGCACCAGACTGACGCCTTGCCAATTTTGACTCCGAACAATAACTCAAAATGCCGGATGCATGAGCTGTCCAAAAAGGCCTGCGCAAGATCAATGAGACTTGACCCCAGACTTCTGCAGAATCAGCCCAACAGGAGCTGTTCATGAGCAATCTTGGCTCTATATGCTACATAAATGTAAAAAATCCTTCCATGGAATTTGCAACACACGCACGGAGTTTTTGCCAGTACTCATAGTCTGGATGATCCAGTTTGAATTCGAATCTTTTCCACTGTGGGTTGGAGTTCGCTCATACGAAGAAACACACATTACACAGGATATTCACGACCAGCTTAAGCTTAGAAGAACGTTGAAGTAACGCAAGTAAGGCATTGGGGGATTGGTTGAACTATGAATACCCAGCTCTTGAACGTAGAAGCCTTAACAAGCTTTGCGGGCATGCACAAACAACGACAGGTTGGCTGCCCGTGATATGATGGCTGAAACAACCTTCTTGAGGCAGAAGGTGCTAAAAGATATCTTACGATGCTACCCCAGCTCATCCTAACGGAGCAAGTGCAGGCCTGCTGCAGTTTTTCTACCATCTCAAGCTCGTCTGGCAGATTCAAGCCGGAGAACATTCGCGTCTTGCAGCGCCAACCCTGCCATTGACACACACACAAACATTCAAATCATCTGAAACAGAAGCTTGACAGGGGGCAATGGTTAGTTCACGTACACTTCAAGTTTCTTGGCCCTTCGTGGGTCGTGTTGAATGCATAACTGTGGCACCAGGCATGCAACTGCAGAACAAAACGGCGTCTTCCTCCGCGTGGCGGAAGAATTGCAAGGCCTCCAGCTTCGTTTTGCGGGAACAAGCATGACATGTGCATTCTTCCGAAAGTTTTCGCACACCAAACCGACAACAAGACGGAGCCATGTAAACACAGTGGTGCTAGCTTATCGTGATAGGTGCTCCATGCGGGCATAGCACATGCAACTGCACATAGGACATGTGCGACATGATGAATGGAAGGCCCTCTCAACACGAAGCTGGCCTACCAGACATGCATTGTGTATGCAGATGCTGAATTAAGAAACCGAAATACAATGGAACACTGAATTCTTGAACGACTCAGGCCACAACATTTTGCTGGCTGATGGGCTCAGCGAAAACCGCTGAATCCGGCAGCACTGGCAATGCCAGGAAGACAACTTTCATTGCATGAAACGAACAAGTCTCATGTTTGCTTTGTTCATCAGGCTAAGCCAACTTATTGTTTGACAAAAACCTGTTCAAAACTCCATTGCATCTTCAGTGCCATTGGCATTCGGAGGAATAACAAGAAGATTATGCTGCATGCTGGTCGTAACATGCTACGAACGCTACAATGTTGGATGTTGGCATATTGAATTGTCCGAACATGTTGCTCAGACAGCTAAAACTTGATATCCGATGCAATGCCATGAGTTTGAAGCTGTGTAACACATGTTCATGAACTGCATCTTGGGCGCGAATGAAAGAAGCCGCAAATTAATTACGTCGTCACCTGAACACAAAACATAATAAATGTGAGAATCGCAGCGTGCCAAACCCATACTCAGAGGCCAGCTACATTGCGAAGCAAAAGCAATACATGCGATCCTCTCGTCACTCTCGCCTTGCACTTTGACAAGATTTTCTGTCTCCGACAGTCTCGGTTCTAATCCTGCAGAGTTGCCAAATCACAAACATGCACACGTCATTGTCGTTGATAAAGATGGGGATGCACCTTGCTCATCTTTTTACCAACAAATGCCAACGAATACTCAAACCTTCACAAATTACCTTGGACTGCCGCAATGCAAGAATTTACGTCCTAACCATGGCCCCTAAAAATGGGACCTTGCCTGTTTCCTGAATCTTGACTATGGGTCCATAGTGGGTCTGTAAGATTTAGCCGGAATACCAAAAAGCAACTTCAAACTGGAGGTTAAAAGCCCATGCTAAAGATCTATACTTCCAAAAACAAAAATTGCTACGCACGATTATTCAACGGAACTTTGCGCTGCACACGACACAAAAAACTTGCACATAAAATAGGTGTCTTCGCAAACATATCAAACCTGCATCTTTGCATTTGCAATTTCATATTACGTTTGAAGCCACTAATGTGCATTGAGCCGTGAAACCAATGCCATTTGCATGGTTTTTCGGGACTGACAGCGATCGCAACCTGCGTACATGGCTACCAGAGTATTCAACCTTAACATAACCTGGCGTAGCAGGTAATCAAGGAACATATTCCGATCTGTTCTATCGAACTACGCGATACAGCCAGAAAATACGCAATTGTATTGTTTGTAAGTTTGCTTGGCGGTCAAAAAAAAAGAAGGACCAAGGAACCCCACGTGTGTAGTTTCACCCAAGCTTAAGTGTTATACTAGACAGATAGCGTATGAGCACGCAGCAGCAGCTTTTTTGTTCCGAGAACGTACAGGCGAACCCAAACCAGCCAGCACTCGACGGAAACAATTCCCGATCGTTAGACCGCATCGCCAGAAGAGCACCTCGAACCAGTCCTCGCGGGAATTTTCAGTCAGTCCGCCGCATCTCCCCATCCCGGGTCGCGCATCGACAAACTGAACCGCCTTCAGAACTCTTCACAAAGTAACCATTCCAGGGATTGCACTTGCGGAGGGCGAAACAAAATGACAGAATGGTGAACCCACAACACGCAATCGTGGTCGTGTTCTCAGCAATGTCTGACACTCGATAATACTGTCCTTCTGCCGGCCTGCGACCAATCCCGACAGAACAAGAGCTTCTAAGAGAGCCCGCAAAGGCCACGAGGACACACGCGGATGGTGAGCAACGCCGACTGTTCTGAAAGTAAACTAAGGACTACTCTCATCTGGAGCGCCGACCTTCAAAAGTTCAGACACCAGGTTTTTATGCCCGTTGTAGCAGCAGATGTCCTTCAACATCGCCAAGTCACCCCTCAGGGCCGCCGAAGCCACCGCAGCACCGCGACCTTGATCATCTGCCCCAAGCGACCAGAAGTCGGAAAAGGAAACAATATCCCCGCGCTGAGCCGCCACCTCTGGAACTGAGAAACAATAAGAAGGTTGCTGGTCGAACAGGCACCTTTCCCCCCCTGGAGCACTCAGCATTGAAAGCAGATCCTCGTACCCCTGAGCCTCCTCCGTCCACGTGAAAGCCGACTTGTGAGGCTCCCACGGAGCGCCATAAGACGTGTCAGCTCCTCGATCCAGCCAAGCTTGCACGCAAACTTTATAAAGATTTCCCGCTGCGTGGAGAAAAAGGTGATGATCTCGCGACCTCAGGCTCATCTGGCTGACTTCTCTCCTATGAATCTTGCCGGGAACGTGCACGTACATGTCCAGAAGGCCATACTGAAGGCGTCAACAGTCGCAAAATTTCCGGACTAGCATTCGAAGCGCGAGCCCACTCCAAGGCGATC
>CAJNIZ010047079.1:6037-28931 GCA_905231905.1 Symbiodinium pilosum | reverse complement strand
CGGCGGCGGCGGCGGCGGCGGCGCTAGCGACGTTGGCGGTGGCGGCGGTGGCAGTGGTACTGGTGCTGGTGCTGGTTGTTGTGGTGCTGGTGGTGGTGCTGGTGCTGCTGGCGGTGGCGCCTGCACAGGTGCAGGCGCAGCTGCCGCTGGCGTTGACTGGCGCTGGTGCTGGTGCTGGTACCGCTGCTGCGTCGCTTATGTGGTTGTAGTTCCCCAATCAAGTTCCCACTCAGACCCCAAGAGACACGGAGTGTCACACTATTAAAGATAGCGCAAAACGGGTGAATTGGGTGAATGCTATTCAGCATACAGCATACTCCATTAACTCATATACGACAAGCCATACCGTTTTCCAGCCTGCTTGGCTAGGAAGGATGAGCCGTCTCAACTGCTGGGCCTCGGCACATGCGAGTTTCTCAGGACGGGGGGCCCTTAGGGACCCCAGAGATATGCCAGGATTGGATCATAAGAACTTTCTCAGGATTAGGCAGGAACCATTTTGAGAAATTCCGACATCACTCTTTGTATTTCAGGGTTTTGGGCTTCAGCCAGCTGATGGCCTCCAAGAGCTCAGGATTCCGGCCACGCGCAAAAAAACTCTGCACTTCCCTGACATATCTATTGGTAATTAAACAACACCGACTCACCTCTGAATCAGTCCCGCAGTTCTGTGAGGCAGCCCCACGCCTGAACCCCCCGGCAGCCCTTCGAAACTAACCGCGCTTGCAATACAGGTACCTTCTTCCTCGAGGACGCGGCAACTTGTTTGTAGCTGTAGCGCAGCCAGCAACCTACATGAACTACGCGCTGCAAAAGGGGTACTCATCAAGGAGCTCCGACTGTCAGTAAAGATCGCATTGCGAAGGACTGGGCCGGCCTGCACTTCGTGCATCTAAGCATCCGCGCTCCTAGCGTCAGATGTTGAAGGATTTCAGGGTTGACAATGGCATCGGGATGGTGGCGTTTGAGGCCTCAGGGAGCCTCACTGAGATTTTGAGACGGATATGGTGATTGTAAGCTCCTGCGAAAGGACCCGAACCATCCATCCACAGTGACGAAGGATGGCTTCAGTGGGAAGCTTCTCAAAATCTGTATACACCCCGACAAGGACCCCCATTATCTTCCTCATCCCTCCATCATACCTGAACCCCAATTGTAGGTAAAGTGATGGCCCAAAACCCATGAAAAGAGCCACACATGACTTTGTTCTACATACTTTGGGAGTTCAGCTGGGTACTTATTTGAGCTAGAGTCTAAACTCCCAGTATCCCCCTCAATAACCCCTATACTACTCCCCTATACAAACCCCTATATTACCCCCTTTAAGTAGTTTGGGCCCTAAACCGTAAACCCTAATCCCAAACCCTACATAGTCCTACAACCCCTATACAACCCCCCTTAAGGAGTTTAGACTCTAGTACATTAAACCCTAGACCCTTTATAACCTACATAACCCTATATAAAGCCCTACATAACCACCCGTTAAGGAGTTTAGACTCTAGTACATTTGGAGAAAAAGCTCTCCTCACTTGATCATTTGCTGTGAGCCTCAAGAAGCTCGAGGGCTGCAACCATCGCACTGCCGGCATCTGCCTGCTTAGGATCTAGGGTTTAGGGTTTAGGGTTTAGGGTTCAGGGTTTAGGGTCTAGGGTTCCGGGTTTAGGGTTTCGGGTGTAAGGTTGAGGGTTTAGGGTTTGGAATTGCGAGGTTAAGGGTTTAGGGTTCCCAGGGTAATTTAGAAGAATGTCAATTCCCGATTAGGGTACTATATAGAGGTTATATAGGGATAATGGAAAAGAAAATGGAAGCTACTATTTAGGGTTAAAGGTTTAGATGTGTTAGGAAAAATTCAATTGCCAATTTAGGGCCGTTTTGGTACTGTTCTCTATATAAACCACGATTTAGGGTGAGGTCGGGTAAGGTAAATTGCCCAGCTGCCTGCGATGAGCCGAGTGAAAGTCCGCACCCAACCGACACGCTTACTTGGTTATACTCCTTTCTTCCAGAAAGTTTGGGGTCCAGGGTGTAGAGGTACGGCGTCGGTTGGACGGGTTAGGCTAAGGGTCAACAGATTGTTTCAGCTTTACGGCCCGCAGACTGATCCAGAAAGTTGTTAAACCCTGCCGCGCCAAAATGCGGGAAGCTACTCGACAAACCCTACCACTACAAGGATTATAGTATATTGGGGTCTATGTTGGGGTCCTCCTATTTGAAGAAATTACCAGAATGATATTCTGAGACTTTGCACACGGTGGCCCTTCGCCTAATATGCAAACAACCCCACCACTTGGAGGGTCAGGGGGACTTAGTAACTAGGTCAATAAACCCCATAAGCCATGTAATAACCCCAATAATCTCCATTATTAACCTTACTAAGTCCCCCAGACCCTAAACCCTAAACCCTAAATACTATAGTAGTTTCCATTTTTCTTTTCCATTATAACTAGATTAATCTACTTACTAAGACCCCATGACTCTAAACCTTGGGTACTGCCCCCCTCAGTAACAGTTGGAAAATAAGTATAATATGGTTATATATAGCCCTTAATAGTACCCCTAATATATACTGTTACTGGGTGGGGGCAGTACCCAACCTAAACCCTAAACCCTAAACCCTAAACCCTAAACCACCCAAGCCTTGTCTTTCATCAAGGGCAAGTGCTCGCGGAGCCTGCGGAGCGCCTTGCGAAACCAGGCCATGAGCTCCTTCTGTGTGGGGGCTTTCCCAAAGTAAGGGGCACCTCGGGAATGTAGGGGTTATATAGGGGTTATGTAGGGTTTTATAGGGGTTATATGGGGTTCTGTAGGGTTGTATAGGGGTATATAGGGGTATATGGGTTTCCCAAAATTAGGGGTACCCTTTTGGAGGTCCTTATAATAGGGACTATAGTATATTGGGGTCTATATTGGGGTCCCCTTATTTAGGGAAACTACCATTTAAGTTCTTCATTGCCACTCCGGGCACCTTCATTCGAGGGCCACAAAATTTCCCTTGGAAGAAAATCTGCGATTACCAGAAATATGCAAGTCGGCCTTGTCTTAAGAGCATCTTGCCAGATTGGACCATGGCACCCCGCAGGAAAGAACATGCAGGTAATTGCATGACCGCTTGCTAGGAGGCTTCCAAAAATTCTCCAGCAATCCTGAAGGCCATCCACTTCTCCGTCTTTTGGCATCTCTATTTTGAATTTGAAGTATGGATTCCCAGGTGTAAGGAGCAGCCTTGGGGATGTGGCCCCAGGTGGGTTTCCGGCTACTGCTTGCAACACCTATGCTTCCGAGGAACCAGTCCAAAACAAAAAGGGAGTAAATGTACCCTGAACGCCCCCATTGCCCACCACAAGCGCGACAAGTTTTCCACGGCAGTCGAAAACAATCTGAGCAGTTAGGGTCTTATACTATACTAAGTGATAATATACTGTAATTATACTATACTATGTATTAGAGTTATGATGATGAGAACTTCTGCCTCGCAACTTGCACCTGTCCGCGATGACGCCGCAACAGCGATGATGCCTTATTGCTGACAAGTGAGCCATAGTCTAAACTCCCAGCATCCCCCTTAATAAACCGTATACAGCTACCTATATAATCCCCTATATAACCCCCTTTAAGGAGTTTTTTTCACCCTAAACCCTAAATACTAAACCCTGTATTGTAAGCACTTTAGACTATAGCCCCAGTCAAGTGCAGAAGCATCAGGGCGCAGTCTCAACTTTAGGAGCTTTCAAACGACGCGTCCCAACACGGAAAGGACGAACCAAGCCTGGGTTGCTGATGAGGAACCTAATTTCATTACTGTATAGTACTATATAGGGGAACCCTATCATTTAGTGTATATATATATAAACACACCCAGTATGGTAACATTCTGATTAAGTTCCTTAAAAGCAACCCAGAGGGTTTGATCCAGGACGTCGGATTGCATAAGCTACAGCCGATCACCATATCTTAAACAACTCTGCGATGGGAAAGCTAAACCGCGTTCACAAGCGCGAGCTGTCAAAAACACCCTGCACCCTAAAGCCTAAACCCTAAACCCACTCAGCAAATCAGGTCCCGGACTATTCGCGGTGGCTTCTAGTCGATCCTGTGAGCATGTGAGCGATGATTCTAGCCGTTTGCTGGACTTACAAGGTAGTTTCCCAAAATGGTGGGGACCCCCATCTAGACCCTAAAATACTATAAGCCTTATTATAAAGATGCGAAAAGGGTATTCCTAATTTGGGAAGCCACCCACAAGTATCCCAATAGAAGAGAATCCCTGGCGCCTCCTGCATCTTGGAGAGAAGCACCTGAGCCTGCTGCCAGTCGCCAGCCTTGCTTGGGTTCAGGGTTTGAAGGGATTTGCCCTTGGGGTCACTGTAGGGATCGTGTGTCCGCTGCAGAAAGTCCTATCGACAGGCGGAGATCGGCCAACTGCCACGAATGGCTGTGGTCTTACGAGAGCGCTGCGAACAGTTGGAGCTTAGGCAGGGATCTGAATCTCCAAGGTGGGACGTTGTTGACAGCACATTCTCACGCACAAGACCTTCACAGCATCCGATACTTGACACAAAATCATGATAACCATATGAGAAGCACGAAGCTTCTCGACCGCTATAGCATTCCTCACCCGTGCGCTGGGCTGTCACTTGCAATGAGAATTTGGAGCTGTCAGCGTTTCACTCAGAAGAACAAACTACTGTAGAGTTTACCGTAAATCACATTCGCTCGTGTAACCCAAAAGCGAAATTAAAGGCTTTAGAATAATATACTGTAGATCCTACTGTAAACAAGTTTTTTGATTCAGGGAAACGAATGCACTCGCGAACGGTGATGGGGCCCTTGACGCGAGAGACGAAGTGCTTGCTGCGCTGATTTCTACGCATGAAAGCAACTTTTGCTTTGCAGGAAGTGGTAGTGCCCCTACCAGGGGGACTCCAAGATTGACCCCAAAATACGATAATCCTTATTGTAGGGGCCCCCCAAAAAGGGACCCCTAATTTTGGGAAACCCCAAGTGAGCAGCAGTCCACAAGGCTCCCAAACAACAGTTTGTTGGTTCAATGCTGTTCCTTTTCCTTACCTTTGGTTAGCTGAGAATGAAGGAATGGATCCTTATAGTAGTCCCTATCTAGCCCATTACAGTAGTTTCGGTTTTCTTTTCCATTCCTTCTAAACCCTAGACCTATTATAGTAGTTTTCGTTTTCTTTTCCATTCCTTCATTACCAGCTAACCACAGGCCAGTAATTCCCCTGTATACCCACAGTTTCCATTTATTGGTCCATCTTGTTGTCCATTTGGTTTCTCTATTCTTGGGGGCAACCGTAAACTCTAAGTCCTAAAACCCTAAACCCTAAAACCCTAAACAATCCCTTATGTAACCCGTTTCGCTGTGCTGCCGCCTTGCTACAAGCTTCCACGGCCGTGTTGAAGTCATCCATCCCAGGCCTCGAGCCCCTTTAAAGGGGTTTAGGGTTTGGGGTTTAGGGTTTAGGGTCTAGGGTTTAGGGTTGGGGGTATGGGAGTATCTGAGCTATAGGACATTACCCCCAAGTTACTATATTGGGGGGTGTAATGTAGGGTTTAGGGTTACTATACTATTCCTATAGTGGAGAATCAAATGGACAAGCAAGTGGAAAATGAAATGGAAACTGGGATTCTGCAGGGTTTAAAGGGATATATATATATACACAGATAGAGATATATATATCTATCTATCTATCTATCTATCTATCTATGAGCTATAGTCTAAACTCCTTAAAGGGGGGAATATAGGGGACTATTTAAAGTTTAGGGTTTAGGGTCTACACTCCTTAAGGGGGGTTATATAGGGGATTAGATAGGGGAGCATTATAGGGCTTATTAAGTGGGATGCTAGGACTAGGAGTTTAAACTATAGCTCAGATGTTGCAAGCAAAGGTCTCACAGGTTCGAAATGATGTCTGTAGCAATGCTGGACGCTTAAGTCCAGTCTGCCCTGACTTTCGGGCTTTCCGCTAGACAAAACCCGAGTGCCGGATGAACTAGACTGAAGCAGTTTGCATGAACTTTAAACGGTGCTGTGGGGATAAAGGTGGCCCTTCTTTCCCAAGCTCGCCTCTTCAAGGAATTCAGCAGCTCAACCGCCTGCTGCAAAGCGACGCCAGAAGGGCAAGGGGTTGGGACTCAAGAACCATACGTACAGCATACTGCCCCGCAATAGGTTAGTGCACAAAAGCTCTGACATGACTTACCTCTTGAGATTGAGCGTTGAGCAAGAAGCCCTTCACGCTGAACATTACCAGACGTCTTCTTATAGTGTTCCACAAGAGGCAAAAGGCCTTTGCAAGTTAATCCAGCTACAAGTGGATACGACGAACATGTTGGCTAAAATCTGGCTGACATGCGATCTCAGGGCCACCCTAATATAGTAGATTGACAAAATGTTGGGTCCCGATTATAATATGGCCCCCAACATTTAGGCCCTGAACCCTAAACCCTGAACCCTAAATCCTAAACCCTAAACGCTGAACCCTGAATCCCAAACCCTGAACCCTAAATCCTAGACCCTAAACCCCAAATCCCATAAGGGAACCATAGATCTGACAAGCCCCAAAATGGGAATTTCTCACACACTCGCCTGCATCATCCTGAAGACGGACTCCCCATCTTCCCCTTCTTTTCCCCAAAAAAGGCCTAGGGTTAAGGGTTTAGGGTTTTGATCCCGATGATCCACTCATTTTCCCCCAAAAGTCTTACGGTCCGATAAACCCTAAACCCTAAACCTATATTATAATTTTGCACCATGGCCTTGTCTGAATGGGCAGCTCTGGCACAGGCTTCCAAAACAGCCTCCCAGCTCTTTCTCTGGGCTTGGGTTCCTAAGATCCTCATAACATGAAATATGCAACATCAACCCTACATACACCGCCATTTGTCCACTTCATATTCCATTTGATTCTGCATTCTCTCACGAAATGCGGGGTTTCCTAAAATTAGGAGTACCATTTTGGGGGTCCCCATCATAAGGATTATAGTATATTGGGTCTATGCTGGGGTCCCCCTATGGTGGGAAACTACCAAATCTGGCTGAAAGCATGGCTCGGTGCTCATGAAGTCATTTCACACGCCTAACTCCACCTCACCTCTTGGAATCATACCATGCGCCATATGAAACTCCTTAAAGAGGGGGGTTGAATACGGGATTATATAGGGGACTACTATGGGGGTATAAAGGGGATTAAAGGGGATGATTATAAGAGCTAATAAAGGGGGATACTAGGAGTTTAGACTATAGCTCATATCTGAAACAAGCGTTAGGCTAATCTCCCAGCCTTTGTCGCCTGCTCGCTTCCATGGCTCGCAGCAAAACTGCTGCTACCCTGCAGAACCATTGCCTTGCGCTGTGCAAGCATGTTGCTTCTCCCCTGGGCTGACTATAGATGGCTGCTGATTCAGGTCCCGACTTTCTGCCATAGGCCTTCGGCCCCCAGCGCACTCATCAAGGGGCTTAAGACCTCCGCAGAGGCTGCATCGATACAGGCAGCCCGTGTTGATATTTGATACTTCCGTCTCGTGCCCCCCAAACATGCGTCGCGGGTGGTTGACAAGATCAACAGGTTTAGAGATACACGGGGCATTGAGTAGGAACTGGTCTGCTGGCAGCTCTTTCGCCCCACTGAATCCTGCTAGATAAACTCCAGTCTCATCTTTGCTGCCTCCTCAGAGCGGATTCAAAAACTTGAGATTTGACAAGATCTAATACAGCCATGATGCCACCGTTGCTGAATTCCCACTCACTTTGGGAACAGTCATGGGCTCATGGATCTGACATGCTTCACAAACTTACGGGTTGTTGGTAGGGAATACTTGGAGGGTCAGGGGGACTGAGTAAGTAGGTTAATATACTAATAATGGAAAAGAAAAGGGAAACTACTATAGTATTTAGGGTTTAGGGTTTAGGGTTTGGGGTTTAGGGTAAGGGGGACTTAGTAAGTAGGTTAGTAATGGGGATAAGTGGGGTTACTATATGGCTCATTAGGGTTAGAAGTATACTTACTAAGTCCCCTTTGACCCTCCAAGCAAGGGAATATGATCCTTACATCATCCGTCGAGGAGCTCCAGTACTACAGAATTTGACGGACATTAACATTGACATTATGGGCTCCTTATTAGGGATTTTAGTAGGGACTGTACTGAACTACACGATAAATCCCTGTGTCCACTCTTAAGCCTTTTTTGAAAGCCTGAAATTAGCAGCAGCTAATATACTGTATTCCCACATGCTAGTTTCCCAAAATAAGGGGACCCCAACATAGACCCCAATATACGCTAATACTTTATTAAGGGGGCCCTCAAAAAAGTCCCCCTAAGTTTGGGAACTTCCCATGTTCCCTACTAACAGCCAGCAAGCAAAGGCCTGGTTGTCGGGGCGCAGCCCGGCGGACCGCGCTGCCGTCAGCCTGGAATTGGACGAAGATGCTGGGTTACATTGGGGTTATATTGGGATAATGGAAGATAACATGGAAACTGCTATTATGGTCCCCCTAAACCCTAAACCCTTAAGTAGATAGAATCTGGGGTAAACGGAGTTCTTTATAGAATTAAAGCATCTCGAAGCCCTATTCTATCTACCTAAGGGGGACTATAGGCTTGACTTACTGGTTCTAAGTAGGGAATAAAGGGGAGTATAGGGTTCAGGATTTAGTGTGCTTTGGGGTTATGTAGGGATAATGGAAAAGAAAGTGGAAGCTACTACACTGTCATGGGGTATATATTGAGGTTCTAGTAGGGAATATGTGAATATATTGATGAGGGATACTTGGGGTTTGTAAAGGGATTCTATGCCCTTTTCCCCTACCCCGTAAGTTGATGAATGCCAAAAGCGGCTTCATGGGTCAGAAATCATAACAAGAACAATACGGAGTAATTAGTGGATCATGGAGAGTAAGCCGAACAAATGAGAGTAGCAGAATCCGCCTTGGCCCTGCTCAAAAGGCGTTCAGAGTCTGCGTAGAGTCTCCTAGTCACGGTCGTGTCCCTGGCACCGTCTAGCACATCACGGCCTCACCGAGGAATTTGGAACAGTGCTCCCCTCTCTCACCGCCACAGCCGTCACCACTGTGACCGCCCCACCCTCAGCCCTGGTTCCGGACATAAGGCTCACTGAACCCCCACCACCACCACGACTGACGCCGCCGCTGCCCCCACCCACACCAACACCAGCGCCGCCGTCTGGCGCCGCGACGACGTCTTGTTTAAATAGCATTTACTGGCTGCGTTATTGAGAAGGCAAGCGTCGACGATGCTGGAAACAGTGCTGCAGGATGTGCTTAAGACGGCAGCCCAGAAATTGTCCTACCACATCACACCGTTGCACGTCACTCCGAGGTGGTCAATCCCAACAGAGCTTAAATTTCTCAAGGCGATATGACCTGGTGTTGCAACCACGTACAAAATCTGGTTCCCACTGGAAGCTACAGGCACCCTTTCAAAACATACCATCACCCCTTTGGAGATCCCCATTTCTGCCCTTCCCAAAATGATGATCCAAGGCTGCTGCAAAGAAAAGGCTGCTGCCCACCTTTGATCCACTTTCAAACACTGGTGAAGTTTGTAGTTTAACAGGTAGTTGTACTGGTTTTCGCAAATATAATTATACATGATCTAGTTCTACCTTGTGTGCTCTCCTACGAAAACCCAGGCACAGGCAGAGGTTCTGCTTGCTGATTGCAGCGACCCCCAAAGCAGCAAACAGTTGGAGCGCCTTACTTTCTGCGGTCCTGTGGTGCGTAGTATACAGGGTATAGGGACCGCCATCATCCATGCTAATCACCAGTAAGTAGCTCAGACGAGCTTGAATTCAAAAGAAGTTGAGTCTACTATCAATCACTTGTGCAAAGCGTTGGAATCTGACCTGGTTCAATCGCTGCGGCGGAAGAAATGGTCAGCATATGCAGGCTCGGCTGGCAGAAATGTAGGCGCCATCATATAGTATACTATACTATAATACATACTACAGTATACTATAACACACTATACTATAATATATCTTGTATACTATATATAATACATAATATAATACGAAGTCGAGCGAACGTGGAGCGGATTTGAGCAGCACTAGCACCCATCAAGCTCCGCTGGACATACTAGCGGCGGTCGAATGAAGTGTTGGTCGCGGGACGCTTAGCAGATGCTTCGTCACCAACCTTCCCAGCAAAGAATCTGAACTGCCCTGTCCCTCATGCACCTGAAGCAAACTTTAATGGCGTCAAGCACTGCAGGCATGGTCGCAGTAACATGCTGCCATGATGCTGAAGGCTTCGGTCCAAAGCACTGAGTACAGCCTTGCAGCCACTGAAATGTCTACGCAAAGCTGTCAATGCTCTTTCTGATGCAAAAGGGCCACACATGTTGTACCTGCATTGCAAGGCAAGCAGAATACGAGACGCTGATGCGACATGCCAAGGTTCTTTTTCTTCGGATGTCTAAAGGATTCGACAGTGCAGCGAACATATCATCGCCATAATTCCTGTTCACGCTTGGAGAGCCCGACAGACCTTTAACGTGTGCCAGTCCCACCCAGCCCGTGCAAGGAAATCATGAAGCTAAGATGTCGCCTAAAGTGATGACGGACAGCTAAGTCCGTAACTATGCACAGCCTCCGTTGCAGGCCGCGCTGCCAAAGAAAATTCCCGCGTTCACGGGCAATACTTGCTCAGGAACCCAAGCAAGACCTTGCTGCCCTCTTCAGACTGGTAGAAGTTGTAGCCTTCGCTCCTGTTGCGGCCTTGGGTCTTGAAGGGAGGTTCCTGCCTTGGTCCCAGGAAATGAAGCTCGTTGCGGTTTCGTGATGCTTCATCCATGCCCTTGCCAAACTCCTCAAAGATCTCGGGCGCCCCACGCTCGTGGTAGTCCTGCGGGTCGTGAAGGGCGTCACAGTACAGCACGGGCACCTTCACGTCCTTGGCATACATCTTGGCTGACATGCGCTCAACTTTCATGTTGATGTCAGGGAACTTGATTGTCTTGGCGTGCTTTGCTTGGTTCTCCTGAAGGGCCTCGTTCAGCAGCTGCACGTTCCCAAGTCCAAAGAAGAAAGGCCGGTCAGCGAACATGACTGGGCCATGGAAAATATTGGTTGTGGCCCAGGCTGCAACGTTCTTGAATTTGTCAGGGTACAGGGAGTTGGCCTTCATGAACGCGACCCCAGACACGCAGAAGGGCAACAATGCAACTTTGCACTGCTTCAAGACTGTGTGTGCATTCACCCAGTCCATGACCCCAGCGCAGTCCATGAACTCCGTCTCGCCAAAGCCTGCTGGCAGACGCCTCTCCGAATCTCCATGATTGCGCAGGTCATAGGCCACGACATGGAAGCCGGCATCATACAAGACCCTCTGCAGCTTTACGTAATCGATAGGCTGGACGGGGACGGCGCCATGTCGAACGTGGTACACACATCCAGACTTGTTGGCACAGGCCCAAGACTGGTGGCCTACAATTGCCAGCTTCTTGGAGGACGCATCCTTAGCTGGGATATACCATGCCGCAATCTGACATCCATCAAGAGCAGGAAATCGGACATCCTCGAAGCTCATGCCGTGGTCCTTCGGGGTACGCACCATCTTGGTTGCCAATTCACCATCCCAGGTGGCATCCATGATCACCGTGGCCAGAAACCTGCATGGTCAAAAACTCGTATACTATAGTATATTATGGGAGATTATGGGATATTATGGTATATTTAAAATTTTAACATATTATAGTCCATGGAAAGAGTTGGGGAGTTTTGGTCAAGCCTCTGGCCTGTTCATGCCAAGGTAATGCGCCAGCCGCTGTGGCCCCGTGGGTTTGCTGTCAGCACCCTTTGGGGGAAAGCATGCCTTGAAGCTGCCCTCGAAGCAGCAGCCAGCCAAGCAGCCCCAAACAGAGTTCATGTCTGCAAGCTAAGGGAGGGGGGAGGGCGGAAAAGCGCTGCTTCGGGCAAGAAAATTCTTGGTGACAGAGGCATTTGTTGGCACATGCTAGGACCGTGTAACATGCAGGTGCTACATACTGACACATGGCACTGAGCTCCCAGCGCTGCAACAGACTAAGGCCCCTGAGCTTAGCTGCAATAACTGCCTGCTTGACCTCGGCATGCCAACCATGCAGCACCTACAAGCAACTGCAGAAGTCTCTTTGAAAAAATCGCGCTCTAGAAGAGAAGCGTGCTGCGCAGCTCATGAGCACCCTTAACGTATGCTGTAGGACCCAGGCAGTAGGCACAATGCCAAAGTCCAACGCAGTCCTTTCGCACAGGCCTGCACTCAATTCAGGATGGGCGTCACAACACTTATCATGCCAGCGGTGCAGACGAGATGTAATCTGTCAACATCAGAGTGGCTGGCGGCTACAGCAATGGAATGCATCGTCAGGTTTTTTTTGAGAATCACGTCATGTACGTCAAGCTACACACTGGCATGGACACTGAGTTGTACGCATGCTGGCGTCATAATCTGCAGCGAATTATTCCCCAGCAGTCTGCGCGCCATCAGGAGTGCCCCCTGGCTGTAGCCATCCAGCGAAGTCCGTAGCAGCGACCTTAAGATGTTGGCACCGTCCGCGCTGCCGACTTCTTGCGCATTAGGTCTCGCTGGTTCTTAGTAGGGAGTAAGGGAATGTAATCCCTATATAACTCCTATATACTATGTTCCCATATTTTCAGTAAGTAATTCAGGATGCGTAAACCACATCAACTGACGTGCCGCATGAACTCCTACTAACAGTAATCGAAATAGTAATAAACATTTAGTATGCATACTTAGTAGTAACGGTAGTAATGTTAATGGTATGGGCTTGCTCGGCTGCGGCTGCACCTACCCCACTTGCTTGCCACATTTATTGCTGCTTCCAGGACCCTTCTTGTAGCCTGAAATGGGGTTATATGGTCTCTAAAAGTGGTATTTAGGATATATGGAGGGTACATGGAGGGTCTGGGTTGGGAGCTAATTTTGAAGAGGGTCGGGATTCGGGATCTGTGCGGGGCAAGTGGCATTCGGCCGGCCAAGTGCATGGACCGCTCCCACTCCTGTCCTCAAAGCCATGTGCAAGCACTACTTGGAGGGTCCGGGGGACGAAGTAGATTAATGATGGGGATAATTGGGGTTACTATACGGCATAAAGGGGTCAAAAGCATACTTACTACGTCCCCCTGACCTCCAAGTAGTGGCCTTCTGCAAGCCCCGCAAAGCACAGATGAGCTCAGGTGTGCTGGCAAGCAAGCGACCGCTTTTGTACACATGGCTTCACCTACGTGACCTACACGAAGTTCGTATGGTAGCCATTATAGCCCTAGGTGCATCACAGAAGCGCCAGACTTGATTCAGACTTCGGCGAGCTCGTATCTTTGTAGAAGTACATGTGACATTCATCATGGATCTCCATCAAGCCCGGCACAGCTTTCCAACTTTCAACTGGCCAACTTCACAGGCTTCTGAGGCAAGTAGCTTTCGGAGTTTCATGTTCTAGTGACGCCTGGACAGCGGTTGGCCAGTCAGTTGCCAGGAATTGAAGACAACCGAAAGCATAGGAAGAATGGAGCACCCGGGGGCTGGCAAGTTGTGCTCAAGCGGATGTCACGCTATACCTCCCTGGGTATCAGCAGAAAAGTTACAGCTAAAGATTGCTGTTGGGCTGGTCTCTGGAAGTGAGCCATGTGAGCCATAGCTTAAACTACACCAACCCCTATCGTAATCCCTTATATAATCCCCCAAATTACCCCTATAGTAGTCCCCTTTTATATATATATAGTCCCCTTAATAACCCCTATAATAGTCCCGCATATAATCCCCTTAATAACTACCTTTAAGGAGCTTAGATTATGGCTCGAGTGTGAGGGCTTGTTCTGAGGCTGGCCCAGGCAAGGCTCTGCGTTTGGCAGCCGTGTGAACTGCAAGCCGCCCATTGCCTGTACCGCAAGGATCCCGCAGTGAGCCACTTAGGGTTTAGGGTTTAGGGGTCTAGGGCTTAGGGTTGCGGAGTGCTTTTGCTGCGATGATTCCGTCCATTCGCGGGCTTTGCTGACAGCAATGCACAACCGACATGCAAGCAATTAGTTGCAATTGCCATGTCCAAAAATTGCCCGTCCTCAGCAATCTCTCAAGTTCATCTGAGCCATTGTCTAAACTCCTAGTATCCCCCTTAATAACCCTCATAGTAGTCCCCTATATAATCCTATATAACCCCCTTTAAGGAGTTTAGACTATAGCTCATCTGTCTTATCTCCATGCTGCAGCTGTGGGCTTGCTGCTCAAACTCGCCCGCATGTCGTGCTGAGGGGTTGGCTCCCGTGATGGTGTCGCAGACTCATGATCTATGTCATTCAGGAGACTGATGATCTATGTCATTGAGAACAAGAAGTATTTGGTAGTTTCCCAAAATAAGGGGACCCCAATTTTGACCCCAAAATACTATAGTCCTTATTATGGGTACCCCCTAAAGGGTGCCCCTAATTTTGGGAAACCCCCATTTCAGAAACATAGAGCCAGCCCCTCTAAAATCTGCGGGAAGAGAAAGCAGGCTCAGCCTCAAACAGCGAACATGGAAGATCAGCATGCTTCAGTGTTGCTGCCCACAGCCAGAGCAAGGTTTGTTTGTAAGGGTAACTATAGTTGTTGACCAGTTGGCAGAAAATTTCTGAAAATGCTCAGGCGATGGGCACGTACTATAGAAGAGAAGCCTATGGTTCTATGTCTTTCCCCCCATATCCTGTCAATCAGCCTTATCTACCCACGTAGACTAGTACCCCCTATATTCCGTAATAATCATCATATCCTCAGAACCCCAAGAGAGGACCCCTGATCGTGAGAAGCCCACACCTGTAGCCCTGGAGCTGCAAGCCAAGACCAGGTGCATGAGCACTCTCAGAGCCCTTCACGCTGACAGGGGCAGCACCTCCAAGATAGGTTGGCACAAAAACACACACACAGATACGGTAGTTTCCCTAAATAAGGAGACCCAATATAGACCTCAAAATACTATAATCCTTATTGTGGGACCCCTAAAAAGGTAGCCCCAGTTTTGGGAAACCCCCATACTTCCTGTAATAGGTAGGGGAAGGAAACGGGGGAGGCTGTTGACAGGTTTCGCAAGTCGCCCATTGACTTTCCCAGAATAATCTGATCAGGGTGAGCTGCACCAGCGGACAAGCGACTTTCAACGCTGAATCTGCCTCGGCAAGAACAGAGGTAGTTCAAGATGCGCAGCAGTAGCAAGGATGAAAGACATCCAAGGGCCTATCGCCATTCTTCATACCTGTGGCTTGTGTGATAGAATTGGAACTCTGCACAATCCAAAACAGCAAAACTTCGATCCTTCAGGTGTTGTGCACTTAATCGAACTTCTCTCGTAAGAGCATGTGCGCCCGCAATCTTGGGCAATGCACGTTGTTAGAATCATGTTTATCTTGTTTTGGATGCTGCCCTTTCAATGAACCTCAGCCCCTCAGACTGGATTCATCACACTCCAGGCCGTTCAATCCCTTCATATGGCGATGCCAGATACAGAAGAGAGTGACATTCTACACTCGCCACGTCTTGACCCTTAACCCGACTTTGCTCCTGCTCTCGCGCTTGCAATGTTGCATGGATTGCACCCTGACCTGCGCCGCAATTCCTCTGTTTGCCTGAGAATCTGTGTCAGCTGCGCCGAAGCGGTCGGAATAGTCTTCTTGAAATCGCAAGGAACAATGTCTGGTGACCTTCCCATGCCTTTCCCTGGGTACTTGCAAGTGCACAGCGTGGAAGGACTGAACCATCATGAAGCAGTAATAATCATCATCCTTCTCATCAGTATCATCATCATGATAATGATGGCGGAAGGATTGATGTCCAGCATGCGGAATCTGGGTTCTTGCTGAAATGCTATTTAAAAAGATCATTTTTTATTTGATATTGGACCCAGGTATCCATAAGAATGTAAAAATTTTGTTCTACAAGAGCCCAGTAATGTTGGGACCCCCAGAATGGTACCCCCTAATTTTGGGAAGCCCCCATTTGTCTACAAGAGCCCAGGAAACCCTACCCTAAACCCTAAACCCCTAAACCCCTAAACCCCTAAACCCTAAACCCTCTACAAGAGCCCAGGAATTGATACTGCTGTTTCTTGCTTTCCCATCAAGGCCTCCAGGGCGGCACGGCGCACGTAGATGGACTCGTCACCTCAAAAGGGGTCACTGGAACGCAAGGACTACCTGAACCCCAAAAGCATGTAGAATAATGGCCTTTTGGGCTAGATTTAAGGGTTTTAGGCTATTATGTTACATAACGGGGTCCAGGTACCTGGTGCTCAGTAGGAAATGCGGGAATGGATCCTAATGGTAGTCCCCATCTCATTCCCCATCGTAGCCCGTGCCTAGAACCCATGTCCCTGTTCCGTATTCAGCACCAGGGAGACGATTTTAAGTCTCAGCCTCCCAGGGACGTGAACAATTTGATTTTGCCGCAAATACAATACACCAATGCAAGTGCAGGATGAAAGAACTGTTGCGGGCCATAGTCCAACTTAGTAACCTCTACAGTAGTCCCCTAAATGATCCCTTCTGTAACCCCCTTTAAGGAGTTTAGATTATGGCTTTTGTGACGTCACATGAAAGCTTGTTCTATGGCAGGACTTGGTCTTCGTCAAGCAAGCTTTCGTCAGTAAGGGATCCATTTCCGTCATCGCGCAAGTGCTGTCGCTATCAGTCGCTTTCTTGGCTCCCAGCCCATTAGTTCCCCAAGGGCCCCAAGAAGTAGTCTTAAAGTGGTCTTCCACTTTCGGGCGTCTACATCGGTAGCTTGCTTCATCGCATGCTGGGCAATCTTTGGCTAGCGGCGCAAGCCACGGATGAGGTAGTTCAGCGCACGATGGTCATCTGCCCAGAGACATGTGGCAATTTCCCTTCATAAGGAGACCCCAATATAGACCCCAAAATACTACAATCCTTACTATGGGGACTCCTAGCAAGGTACCCCTAATGTTGGGAAATCCCCATGCTGACGGGATGTATAAATGCTCCTTGCAGTCTCTGCTTGGCTCTACGACACGGACACAAGTTGAGGCAGCTTATATAAAATGAGCTATACATAATCTAAACTCCAAGTATCCCCCTGAAGAACCCCTATGTAATTCATTGCAATCCCCTATATAACCCCTTTAAGGAGTTTAAAACTCTAGCTTATATGATCTTTGCTCGTCCCCCCCCCCTCCCTCTGGTGCCTTCGCTGGCAACCTGGGCCAGCGCCCGGATGGCTTCCTCGCGGATCTCCACGTCCTGCAGTTCTTCGCGGTTTAGGGTTTAGGGTCAGGATCTAGGGTTTTGGGTTGCGTATATTGTCTTGTGGTTTAGTCTTGTTATTCACAAATTACAATTCTCGTATCAGCGTTGTTATTCTTGTTTATTAGTAGTATTTGTGTGGGTTCTGCAAACCTTCAACGTTTACTTGGAGGGTCAGTGGGACTTAGGAAGTATACTTCTAACCCTTTTAGCTACACAGTAACATCCAATCATCCCCATCATTAATCTACTGACTATGTCCACCTGACCCTAAACCCTAAAATCGAAATAACACAGTATTTTCCATGTTTTTCCCACTATCCCTATATAGCCCCATTATGGTGGTTTCCGTTTGCTTTTCCATTGTTAACCTACTTACTAAGAAAAGGAGACCATGGCTTGGCCTTTAGGGTGTTTGTTTGTTTTTTTTGCTATTGGACCTTTTCCGTAGGATTTAGGGTTTTGGGGATTAGGATTTAGGGAGTAGGGATTAGGATTTAGTTTAAGTAGGGTTTAGGACCGATGTCCACTGGAACGTCCGGATTTGCTGGATTTCAACTTGAGGTCAGTTAGCCTGGATCTAAGGGTTTCCCCCATGCATTCTTACTTTGTGGGCCCCTTGCTCTGAGCGACTTTGTCCCGGGCGTCTTGGAGACGAGCGAAAATCCTGCTATACCCTTAGTAACTTATACCTTGAGAATTTGAGTACGCTGAGGTCCATGCCTTGTGGTACGTGCATATTGGAAGTCCTTGTCGTCCACACGTGCAAGGATCATGTCGATGGCGGCTGCATCCCCTTTTGCCACCACGTGTGGCAATGCCTGACTAATCAAGCCAGGCACGAAAACCAAAAGATGCACACCAACATCAAACACNNCCCCCCCCCCCCCCCCCCAAACACACACCTAACATGTTAGATATTCCCCATGAGAGGCCTGACATATTGGAGGCCCTATTTAATAGTATACTTACAACCCCTGTAAGCCTCATACTGTCACTGATGTTCCCCAATCATTACCCTACTCAGTAAGTCTCCCCAAATCTGCAACTTGCAATTGACATGGTACTGTAATTACCATTCCAGCATGACACGCTTGGACCTCCAGTTCCCTGCACCACAATACCCAATACCCCACTTCTTTCCCTGCAAGGCGTCTCGGGCCTGCATCGCGGCGTGGCGGACTGCGAAAGCTGGGTTTGACAGAAGACCAGCAATGTGCTCCACAACCTCCTTGGAAGAGAAACCCTAAACCCCCCTTAAAACCTAAAACAATGTGCTCCACAACCTCCTTGGAAGGGAAATCCACAAGGGCTTGGAGGTGGTTGACTCCACTTGAAGTTGAGGCAAACTCTGAGGTTTAGGGTTTAGGGGGTTTAGGGTTTAGGGTTTTACGGGATGTCATTTAGACATTGCCCAGCAGCGAAAGAATGTTGTGTTCGGTCTACACGACTCCTACATGTGTGTGCTTGGGCAGCTGGTTTGCAGGGCGAACCTTGGATTGAACACCGTCCGTCTCTTCTTTCGTATAAGCCTTCGTTGCATGGACGAATCTCCGGATTTCCGTTGGATTCTCCATTATTGGGGTAATCCCTACATCATCTCCAAATACACCCGTGTAGCCCTATATAATATGCTCATAAGATCCCTACATTAAGCCAGGCGGTTGTAGCTTTAGGCCTTATAGCCTGTCCAGACACAGAAATCTGCGGCCCATCGTTTCTAATGAGTTGCATGCGGGAGTTTACGGAAACTAGGGACCTCGACTTGAAACACCTTCTACTAAGGATAATGACAGCATACTGGGGTCTACAATGGGGCCCCCTGTTTATGGAACCCCCATGTAAACTTCTTTCTTGAATCACTTTGACAGAGAGTTGGCTTTGGTGCTGCCCCTGTCCCTGTACACGCTCTACTGTGACGTGACAAGGCGCGTCAGAAACTCCCATAGATGTATGAGACCAGTAAGGGTTAGTTAAGGAAAAGAAACACATAAACCCTCTGTAATCCTATGTCCCTGCGGTTTGTGAGGGCTTTCAGCTTTTTGAACACCCACACATACAGAAATGCTCATACAAGCTGAAGCCCTACTAAATCCTGCGATTCATTTGCGAAGCTTGCGAGCCAACCGCTGTGAACATTTCAAGGAATGCTCCAACCTACTGATTCTTAGTAGGGAGTAAGGGAAGATAATCTCCATATAATTTCTAGAATTATCTATATTGGGATTATATAGGGATTGAATATCTCTATTTTGGGATTATACGAGATCTAATGTACCTATATGTACCTATATAATCATTATATAGGGATTCTATTCCCTTACTCATTCCCTACTAAGAGCCAGTACGCCAAGGAGTCTGAGGTGGTCACAGGATCGCCAGGGGCAACCATGCGCCGGAGGGCAGCGGACATCCTTACCATAACTCAGCTTTTGACACCATGAACCCTATAACCCTCATATGACCCCTATATAACAACTATGTAACCCCTATAAAACCCCAAAATAAGCCCTGCACAATCCTCCTTAGATCTTGTAGGGTGGTACAGTATGGGCTAGCAACTGGGGCTTTCGCGTTCAAGATTTGCTGATGTGCATTCTGTCTGCTAGCTGCCAAGACCAATCAAAAATCAAAAGGAGTTATAGCCCCCCTTAAGTAGATAGAATCTGGGGTCTATGGGGATCTTATTATAATATACCCAAAGCCATATTCTATCTACTTAAGGGACTGCACCTGTGTTCAGGTGCCCAGGGTCTCCGTCATTGCGGCGCCGCCGAAGGAGGCATCCTTGGAGGGGAAGCTTTCGAACAAGGCAACAGCGAAGGATCGGAGATGGGGCTCGTGCCTACTATTGGGGTAACATTGGGGTTGTATTGGGCCCTAAACCCCAAACCCTAAACCCAGTTCATAGTGGGGTAACATTGGGGTTGTATTGGGGTCATACCCTAAACCCTGAACCCTAAACCCGATATTGGGTCATATTGGGGGAACATTGGGGTTGTATTGGGCCCTAAGGCCTAAACCCTAAACCCTAAACCCAGGTCATATTGGGGTGATATTGGGGTTGTATTGGGGTAATATTGGGATGATATTATGACAGGAGCTAGATCTGGATGATATCCTACTCCCGGTGACTGGAAGTAACATGCACGGGGACAGCAAGCCGTAGTTGGAACTTGCTACCGCCTTTTTTCAGATATGAGCTATAGTCTAAACTCCTAGTATCCACCTTAATAACCCCTATAACACTCCCCTATATCATCCCCTAAATAACCCCCTTTCAGGAGTTTAGACTATAGCTCATATCAGATGTCAATACTCGCAAGCGCGAAGGGTCTAAGGGTCATGCTCGCAAGCAGGCCAACAGTGAAGCCAGCACATCGCGGTCCTTCACAGTTTCATGAAGGTACAATATAGGGATAATGGAAAATGGAAACCCTAGGTCCCTTTAAAGGGATATATAGGGTTATATGGGGGTATATTGGGGTATAATATAGGGATAATGGAAAAGAAAATGGAAACTACTACATTATATTGGGGCAATCCTCATTTTCATGAAGGTACTAAAATGGGCTATATAAGGATTATAGGATACATATTAGGTGTATAATTTCATAGGGATACTATAAAAGAAAATGGAAATTACTATATTCTATTGGGGTAATATTAAGGTTTGCGATTGGACCAAAGGCAACCCACAGCACCTAACGGACCTAATGTGGCTTGCTGGCTGCAAAGGATAATTAAACCCTAATATTACCCCTATATAATATAGTCTTTTCCATTTGCTTTTCCATTATCCCTATGTTATACTACAATTTAACCCTAATATTACCCCAATAGTCCTCGTGGCGTGCCACCCGCGCAACAGCTCTGACGGCGGCAGCACCTGTCTATCCGGCGGACGAGCACTGTGAAAGTGATCTCTCTTGTGAGAGGCTTTGCCGGGTGCAAACCATAGATGGGTTTAGGGGTTTTTGAGCCAGAGGACTTTTACGTCTGCCGAAGCACTGGTTGTTGGGAAGTGGGATCAATCTGTCTGGACTGCCACATCATGAGAAGCAGCAGCTTTAGATGCTCTGGGCTTTAGCAGAAGATATCCCACCCCAAGCCTGCAATGCAAAAGAAGACGAAAACCCTGGATGGACCCCAAACTGGGCATCCTGACGAGTGCATGCATCGCCGTTCTCGAGCCAGGGCAGCAAACTGCCGAGAGCAAGTCGATCCCCCTCCTCGCAAGGCCAAACTTTTAATGATCCATGCTTGGGGGTTCTACCTTACTAAACACTCACAATTTGAATAATGGAAAAGAAAGTGAAAGCTACTATAATGGGTTATATAGGGATTATAGGGTATATATTGGGGTATAATACAGGGACAATGGAAAAGAAGATGGACACCACTATATTATCTTGGGGTTATCTTAGGGTTATATACAAGACCTAGTAGTAGATTCCGTTCCATTTTCCATAGTGTTTTCCATTTGATTCTCCACTTCCCCCTCTACCATAGGGGGTCTCAAGGTCCCAAGAATACTCAGGATATCCGATTCCATTCCCTAAGCCCTAAACCCTAAACCCTAAACTTGATGCCCTGAGACGATACCGCTGCGCAGCACGCCTTTGAAAACCGAGCGATCTTTGCCAGGGACTGCTGCACAGGCAGGAAGTTCCTGACATACCTGTTCGCAGGCTACTATAATGGGTTGTATAGGGATTATAGCGTACATATTGGGGTATAGTCACTTGGGATAATGGAAAAGAAAATTGGAACTACTATATCATATTGGGGTGATTGGCAGCTCTATTCCCACTGCAGCGACCATTCTCATGGCGTCGCATACGGGCCACCGTCCAAAGCTGAGCTATGCACCTTTGTCGTGGAGGGGGACACAGGCGCCGGCTCACCTCGCCACAGCATGGCAGGCCAGCGTATTTGTCAAGGACGTTCCGCACACCCCGCATCCTATCTACATAAGCAACAGCAAAAACTCTCAACAAAAGTGCGGGATGAGCCCCACATGATTGGGGGCAGTTCGAGACCATTCCATCTTTTGCAACCTGCAAGGTACGTATGAGAAGTCCAGTTGCATGCCCATCGTCACTGAGCCGAATTTTTGAGCCTGCCAAGTGCGGCAGCAATGGACCATGATGCGCGCTCATTGGGGTAAGTCTGCATCTTCCACTGCTACAACCTCATCAGAGAATTAGCAATACAACCGGAACAGGACATCGCAACTCACGGGGGCCGTGTCAAACTGGATCCAGCTGCTATTACTATTACCATTGCTGTTACTATTACTATTAGAACTGTTATTTCTATGACTATTACCCTAAACCCTAAACCCTTACTATTACTAGTACTATTAGGATCATTATCATTATTATTAATAGTGCTCTCACCGTTGCCTGCAGGTCGCTTGACAGGAGCTCTCACCTTGCAGCCAAGGTAGCCCGTTGAACCGAAAAGGCGCAGAAACTACTACAGTATAATAGGGTTAAAAATGAGGTTATTAGGGATTATATTGGGATAATGGAAAAGAAAATGGAAACTACTATAATGGGTTATATAGGGTATACATTGGGGTTATTAATAGCGATAATGGAAAAGAAAATGGTAACTACTATACT
>CAJNIZ010047078.1:12752-29759 GCA_905231905.1 Symbiodinium pilosum | reverse complement strand
TTATTGACCTACTTACTAATTCCCCCTGACCCTAAGCCCTAAACCCTAAATCCTAACCTACTTACTAATTCCCCCCTGGAGTCTCCAAGTAGTGGAAGTTCCCCCGCCCAGCTTTCGTGGCAGGACTTGGGTTTGCTGCCAGCGCCCAGGCCTGGAGATAAAAGCTGGGGAGGTTTGGAGGGTTTAAGAGTTTAGGGTTAGGGTTTAGGGGTTTAGGATTTGGGCCTGAGGGTTTAGGGTTTAGAGATCCGGGGTTTGGGTTTGGTGGATTTGGGGTTCAGGGTTTAGGTAGGGAGCTTTGGGTGTGGTTGGACGGGTCTTGTGCGAGAAATCCCGCGTTTTGCCTTGACTTTGTATTTGCCCTGGCTTGAGGGCCTAGGATTTGGGATTGGGCCTAGGGCGACCCCTCCAAGAGCCAAAAGACGTAGAATTTTATTAGGAGATGCTATAGTCCCAAAAGTAGAAACGCCCCCCAACTCTGTTATTAGATATTCCCCAGCGTTGACCTCATGTATCGGGGGGTATATATATATACATACTTATAACATGGAGCTTGCTTTGCTTGCAACCCCGAACCCTAAACCCTAAAGCGACGAAAGGCGGGGTGCGAAATTGTGGGTGCTCTTCAAAGGTTGGATGGGCGTCTAGTAGTTTAGGGTTTACCTACTTACTAACATTCCCCTAAGAGCTATGGGTACTCCTAACCCTTCTCCTGTACTAACCCAAAAGGTTCCCCCTTGATGAACTTTAGCCAATGCAGAAAAGCCCCGAGTTTGCGGCACTTTATGGCAGGCAGTATAGAGGGGGATGGTCAAGTAACCCATAAACTAAGAGTACTTCAACAAGGAGCCAGATAAAGGCTGATTGCCAAGCTTAGTTGGGCCAGTGTTACGGGTATAGGGCCTAAACCCTCAATCCCTAAACCATAGGTTTAGGGAGGGTTTGTGGGGGCTGTTCTAAGTTGTCACTACTAAGATCCTAAACCCTAAACCCTAAACCCTACACCCTAAACCGCGTGGCCAGGATTTTGGGAACCTCGGCCCCCAGGACCCTATTACTCTGACTATCAGGATGCTGGTTTAGGGTTTAGGGTTTAGGGTTTAGGGTTTAGGGTTGGGTCCAAAATCCTCTTACAGCCTAAGCCCTTAGCCTTAGATGCCCCTCTGAGTTCCGAGCTACCATGTCATTTTCCATTTCATGTTACGATCATTTCAAGGTTACCAAAATCCTCTCAACCCTAGACCATTACTTTGTGGATCCTCAAGACTGACCCATGAACCAGAAAGCCCACCTGCAGCACACGGTGGCTTGAAGGTCGTAGGCTTTAGGGCTTAGGGTCCTACACGCCCCCCATCAAAAAAAATCCAACCTCACCCCAAACCCTAAACCCTGGTCCTGTAGGTTTCCTGATCTTTGATTCCAAAGGCTAAGCCCTCAACACAAAAACACGTCAAAAACACGTAGCCCTAGGTCCAGATGCATAGAAATTGTCTAAACTCTAAACCCTAAACCCATAGGGGCTCTGGGCTTTCTGCAGACCCTCTTCTAAGGACTCGGAGGTCATATTGGGATAATGGAAAAGAAAATGGAAACTACTATAATATGTAGGGTTCTAGAGTGCTATGTAGGGGTTATTTCGGGATAGTGGAAAAGAGAATGGAAACTGCTATAATATACAGGGTTCTATAGGGTTATGTAGGGCTTTTGTTATTGGGATACTGGAAAAGAGAATTGAAACTACTATATTCTATTGGGTTTCCAGGTACCTCAGTATAGTACCTTGGGTTTACGGATTAGGGTTTAGGGTTTACTAGGTACCCCAGCAGTACCCTTTTTTCTTTTTATTTTGGTGATCTTTTCTTTAAAGCTGAGCATTGGACAAAGGCTACCCCATTATTTAGGGGTTACTGGAAAACCTAGTCGCTTACCCTAGAGCCTACCAGCCTGTAGAAGCATCCATCCTAGTACGTTTGCAGGCGCAAACGGCTGCACTGGACATGAGGGAAATGTCACCTGAGACTCTTGTCTCGATCTGGGGGTGTTTTAGGGCCGAGGTTTCAGGTTTAGGGAATTTAGGGTTAGGGGTTAGGTGGACCCCCCACCCAGTAATAGTGACTATACGGGATAATAAAGAATATAGTAGGGTCCTCTTATATTCTTATTATACCACTATTACAGGGTGGGGGGTTCTCCTAAGTTAGGGGTTTCGAGAGTTAGGGCTTAGGGTAGAGGCTTTCTTCACTCTGTAAATCTTCCTAGTAACGGTAGTGGCGTGTGCCTTACGCATCATTTTGGATTTCAACTGGGTTTCTAGAATCGGCAACTCCAGTCGTCCAAGTCCAACATGAGCTTCACCAGGCATTACCTCAGCGCTGAACCTAAACCCTAAACCCCCAAACCCTAAACCCCTAAACCCTGAACCTCAATCCTGAACCGCGGTTTAAGGTTGAGGGTTGAGGGTGCAACCCACAGAACGGTTAAGGAATTGGGATGTACCGCTCCAAACCCCTGAAACCCATCAATGCTCATGTCCCCCCAGTTGAGGTCAGTGGCACCTACAATGAAAGCGAGTTAGTAACTGTATTTATAGCCCAGTTACTAAGGTACCTGTAGTTATAGCACTTATCATTCGGTTTCAAGTGCAGCCAACAAGTAGCTTACAAGTACAACGCATCTCCAAGTAGCGTCCCCACTCATTGTGCCACAAATGATAGCCTCGCATGTGGTACCAGAAAAAGTGGAAGATGCTTTTTTGGGTGTTTGGGAGTTTCATGCTTCAGGGGAGGTGATAGTTCGCTTCCCCTTAAGATGTATCACTGGTCCTCTTGAACACGGTATACATACTGGAACACTCTGAAAAATGGCTTTGAGCTTTTGATATATAAACCCTGAACCCTAAACCCTAAATTAGGGCTTAATAGAAAAGACCCAAAGCAAATGTACTAGGACGGTGTTGAATCATGTCCCCATACGAAACGGCTTAGGCCCCCTGAACCCTGAAGCGGATTAAGGTTTGGAGTTTAGGGTTTAGGGTTTAGAGTATAGGGTTAAGGAACCTTGCGGAGAAGAGGCTGTTTCTCAAGCAGGTTTCCTCAGCAGAGCCTTTTTCCCTAAACCCTAAATTCTAAATGATATACATGGAAGCTCTTCTCTGCGATGGAAAAGAAAGTTTTTTTGAACCCAGACCCTCCCTCCCCCCAAATTGAGGATTTAGAGTTTCGGGTCTCAGAGGGTAATATGGGATATCTCCGGTGTAGGGGTTTAGGGCTCAAGGTTTAAGGCCCCTAAGTGATTGAGCAATGCTGTCATTGCCCCTGAAGGCTCTCCTTTGTTTGCCACACCAGGGGCTACCCAGCGTGCCAGGGTAGGTCCAAGTTTGCATCATGTCGATCACACTCCATGTCGGCCTGCTGAGCGGAAGGACAGTCCAGATTGAAACTGGACTTGATGTTGAAGTTGGGGTATTCAATCGACGTGCGCAGAGGGCTCTCTCAGTTGGAAAGGGCAGACTTGCCCACTCCAGCGGGTCAGTGTTGGATGAAGAAAAAACAATTGGAGACTGTGAGTTGCGCAATGACGATGTCCTAAACTTGCAAATACAGCCCATCACAATATGTGCTACTAGAGCACTTCAGGGCGCGGCATTTGCCGTGGTCCTTGGCGATGGATCCGTAGTGACCTGGGGCATTGCTGACTCCGGTGGCAACAGCAGTGCCGTGCAAGATCAGCTGAAGAATGTGCAGCAGATTCAAGCCAGTTCCCGTGCTTTTGCAGCCATCCTTGCAGATGGATCCGTGGTGACCTGGGGCCATGCTAACTCCGGTGGCAACAGCAGTACCGTGCAAGATCAGCTGAAGAACGTGCAGCAGATTCAAGCCAGTTGGGCTGCTTTTGCAGCCATCCTTGCAGATGGATCCGTGGTGACCTGGGGTGATGCTGACTCCGGTGGCAACAGCAGTGCCGTGCAAGATCAACTGAAGAATGTGCAGCAGGTTCAAGCCAGTCCCAATGCTTTTGCAGCCATCCTTGCAGATGGATCCGTAGTGACGTGGGGCAATGCTGACTCCGGTGGCGACAGCAGTGCGGTGCAAGATCAGCTGAAGCATGTGCAGCAAATTCAAGCCAGTTGGGCCACTTTTGCAGCCATCCTTGCAGATGGATCCGTAGTGACCTGGGGTGATGCTGACTCAGGTGGCAACAGCAGTGCGGTGCAAGATCAACTGAAGAATGTGCAGCAGATTCAAGCCAGTTCCAGTGCTTTTGCAGCCATCCTTGCAGATGGATCCGTAGTGACGTGGGGCATTGCTGACTCCGGTGGCGACAGCAGTGCGGTGCAAGATCAGCTGAAGCATGTGCAGCAAATTCAAGCCAGTTACGGTGCTTTTGCAGCCATCCTTGCAGATGGATCCGTGGTGACCTGGGGCCATGCTAACTCCGGTGGCGACAGCAGTGCCGTGCAAGATCAGCTGAAGAATGTGCAGCAGATTCAAGCCAGTTGGGCCGCTTTTGCAGCCATCCTTGCAGATGGATCCGTGGTGACCTGGGGTGATGCTGCCCCCGGTGGCAACAGCAGGGCCGTGCAAGATCAACTGAAGAATGTGCAGCAGATTCAAGCCAGTTCCCGTGCTTTTGCAGCTGTCCTTGCAGATGGATCCGTGGTGACCTGGGGCCAGGCAAACTTCGGTGGCGACAGCAGGGCAGTGCAAGATCAGCTTCGGGCGTCAGAGATGTGGGTGGTAGAGCCCTGAGCTTGGCGTAAGTTTCATGGGACTTCTTCTACCACCCCACAACCGATTTCATGCGAGCTATAGTCTAAACTCCTCAATCAGGGATATATAGGGGATTATATAGGCGACTACTATAGGTGTTATTAAGGGGGATACTAGGAGTTTAGACAATGGTACATGTGTTTTGCAGCTAGCCAGAGGTTAGATCTGCCATTGTCAAAATATCGCTGTCAGCTTTCGAAATGGCCCTGACGCCGAGACCCCTGGGAGGATTTAGAAAGTAGATCCACCTAAAGGGTTCCTAGAATTTACCCAAGAGTAGTGTACGGTACCATATTGGGGGTTTCTACTTTCTAGATCCTTCCAGAGGTATATGTGTTTCATATTGATTTGGAGCTGAGCCCAGAATTCCGTCATAGTTTTCTTGCAGTTGGCGTAATGACAACCAGAAAGGGGTTGAATTACTGTACGGGGGAGCATACATATATGTATGTATTGATTCAGTTCATTCTGAAGCCTTAAGCCCTAGACCCCGATTAACAACTAGTTTGGGCGACTTGGGCCTTTTCCACTAGGCTTCCAATATCTTTAAGTTTTGAAGCTGTTTTTTTCGCGAAATAACGCCCAAATGACTCAATCCAGACTCTCCCCCCACATAGTCTACACCCTACACCCTAAACCCCACATGATAACCCCTTTTGGGTCTCTACTTGGAGGTTCAAAGTACTTACCTTCCCCTTATAAAAGAAGCCAAGTATATTCTAGTTAAAGCAGTACTTGAAGCCCAGCCCCCAAATCCCTTCTAACACATTTTATTTCCTGAGTCATGCAAGACTTCCCCCATCCGCAGCAGGTTTCTTATGAAGCTCGAATACACACCCTGAATCCTAGGCTTGTTTGATTCGCAGCTTTCTGCAGACCTTAGCAATCTGCTCTCTCTGCTCATCAAACCCTCCCACTAACAATACTCCCGCAACAAGTACCATCATCTGGGTTGCTGCTGAGGAACTTAGACTAAATTACCTTTGGAAGGTACTATGGTTTTCTGTTTATAGTAGCGTAAGTTAAGTTCCTGAACACCAACCCAGTCATTGTAGTAGCCGTGAATGTCACTTAACCCTAGACACTATCAATCCCTAAACCCTAAACCCCAAACCCAATCCCTAAACCCTAAACCCCGACCCCAAACCCCAAACCCTGAACCCCTCATCAGAAGTGTTCGAGCAGCCGAGGACATTCAAGCCCGTCTGCCCCGCCAGCGATGGGCTGTATGGCATCGGGAAGGCCCGAGACGAAGGTTTAGGGTTTAGGGTTTAGGGTTTAAGGTTTGGGGTCTAAGGTCTGGATTTACGGCTTAGTCTACCCTAAACTCCTGAACCCCTAAGCCCTAAACCCCCAAACCCCCAAACTCCTAAACCCTAAGCCCCTGAATCCCCAAACTCCTAAACCCAGAACCCCTTAACCTCCACACGCCTAAACCCTAACCCCCAAGGGTGTAGGGTCTACAGGGTTAAGGGTTTAAGATCTAGGGTTCCGAGATGATGGGGCGGAGGGGATGAAGAAGTTTTGGGACCTTATTCAGGTTTAGGGTTTAGGGGCTGAGGGGTTTAGGGTTTAGGGAAAGGGGTTTAGGGGCTTAGGGTTTAGGGATTAGGGTTTAGGGGTTCAGGGATTAGGGGATGCGGTTAAGGGATTCGGGTTTTGGGATTAGGGTTTAGGGTTCAGGGTTTTGAAACTTTTTCGTCGTTTTCATCAACCTGCATCTATAGAAAGCCATATGACTCACTGACAATATTTGCTACTGTCACTCATAGGGCTTACCAGTACGTGTTTAGTGTAGGCAGTAGTGTTAATGGCTTGGGATTTAGGCTTACCAAGGGACCCCTCAGGGTGAACATCGGGGTCCCTTTGGAAGTTTTGTATGATAAGACGGTGCCACAAAAATTTCCCGCAGAAGGACCCATGTCGACAAAGTACAGAAGGAAATATTGTTCGTAGCCCTTATACAAATCCTGATATGTTCTCCAATAAGGACCCATGTCCACAAACTACATGAGGACATATTGAGTTGATGGTAGCCCATATGAGCTTTAGTCTAAGCTCCTAGTACCCCCTTAATCAGCTCTGCAATGGTCCCCCATATAATCCCAGATATAACCAGCCTTTAAGAAGTTTAGACTACAGGTCATATACAAAAACAGGTTCAACCCTGACCCATCTTCAAGTCCAAAGCCCTTAACCCTAAACCCTTAATCTTAAGTTCATATACACATACGGTTTCAACTCTGAGCCATCTAAAGCTCCAAAACCTAATGCCCAGCAACTTGTGGTTCAGAAGGGGTTAGGGTTTAGGGGCTCAATCCCGGGAATGTGGTAGTTTCCCCAAGATGAGGGGACCCTCATTTGTAGACCCCCAAGAGATTGTAATCCTATTATAGGGACCCCAAAAAAGTACTCCTAATGTTGGGAAACCACCATTCAAGCAATATGGCTCCAAAGGGTTCATGTAGACAAACTATCTATATTTGGTGCCCAAAGCTGTTCCCTCATCCTTATTTTGCAGCCCAAGTCCCCTTAAGTAGATTGAATATGGCTTTGGGCCTATTATAATTCGATCCGCTCATACTCTATTTACTTAAGGAGGACTGTATATGTATAGCTACGTGGGCCTTCTCATTGTTCGGGCAAAAGCTGCTCCAAAAACCTCACCCTAAAGAAACCCCCAACGCCCTGCGCACTCTCGTTGGATTTTCGGCTTAGGTTTCTGGACTTCAAAATTTGGAGGGTGTATGGTTAAGGGGTTCCATTCCTGTGCCCCACAATTAGTGTCTTGCGCTCAAGGTGTAGATTTTTTCGTAAGGTAGCTGGGTTATGTACAGTACTTGACCAGACGGGGATACCTACAAGGTTTCATGTAGACACCTGAATAATGGGAGTAGGGTTTTGGTCCATAGTATGCCACAAAAAGATCCGTGCTGTCGATCCTTCGCGAACATGCCAGACAACCCAAAGCCTAAGCCCTGAACCCAAAGCCCCAAACCCTAAGTAGCGCTTTGAAGAGAGCCTTAGTTCATCCCAAACTTATTAAATGATCAAAAAACGGACCCTGAAAAAAGGATCCCCATTACTACATTGGAGAAACCAGGGGATTATGGGGAGGTTTCCTTGGTGGGATCCTAAACCTTAAGCCCTAAACCCTAATCCCTGCAGCCTTCCACCCTAAACCTTACACTCATCTCTAGAGGTTTGTTTTTGGTTCCTTTGGGGGTTTAGACTGTGATTACGACCTGAACCCTAATCCCCAAACCCTACATCCAATAAAGGGACTCTACTGGGAACCCCAAATAGGGAACCCCAAGAATATAGCAGGAATATAATGGAATATAAGGACCCTGGTAGGTATATTCCCATTATATATCTACTATATTCTTGGGGTTCCCGGTTTGGGGTTCCCAGTAGAGTCCCTTTATCCAAACCAGGGTCTGGAGTGTGGCTATGCCCCTGAATCCAGGCAAGCCCTCAGACCTTGATTGCCAACCTCAAATCCCACATTGCAAAACCCAAACTCCCAACTACTAACCCCTAGCGCAATCCTAAACAATAAGCCCTAAACCCTAAATCCAAACCCAGCATGGCAGAGCAGACTAGGCTTTCGCTGATGGTTTGCTGGGCACTGAGGGTGCCGAATACAGGCCTTTGGCTATCGAGGCGGCGGGGGCTTAAGGCTTAGTAGTTTAGAGTTACGGGTTTGGGGTTTGAATTTAGGGCTTTAGGGACTTAGGGTTTCAGAGCTTAGGGGTGTAGGGGTTTAGGGCTTAAGGGTTTCAGAGCTTAGGGGTGTAGGAGTTTAGGGCTTAAGGTCTAGGGATATACGGGTATATATAAGGTCTAGGGTTACGGGGTTCGAGTTAAGGCCTTAGGGTTCAGGGTGTAGCTTTGCTTTATGGATTCCCTGCTGTCGGGGTTTATACAGGGATTGGGGCAATTGTACTGCAATGATGGAGAATCAAATGGACAAGCTTAAATCGAAAACAAAGTGGAACCTGTTATTCGGGGTAAACAGAGCTGATGGTTTCCCTGCTGCGCCCTATACTACCCCCTAGGTGCGCACTACACTAGCTTCAGTTTGCCTTAGTTATGTTTAGATAGTCAGTTTTAACTTGGGGGAATATTGGAGGGGGGGTGTATAAGCGGGAGGTAACAGGCGAACCCTAAACCCTAAACCGCGTTATGGCTGCGGCCAAGCGTTTTAGGTTTTCGGGATTAGGCTACGGTTGCAGGAGGTGGGGACCCTGAAAAAGCCCTGAAGACAGAGTATACCTCCTGTCTAGACCCATGATCTATTAGGGTTCAGGGTTTAGGTATTCCGCCTCCATCCCTCCCTGGCTGAACTCCTCTCATTTATACATCCCTCCTGAAAGGGCCGTTACTTAATCGGGCTTTCGGAGGGTTGGTACGAGGAGATCTTGCACCACGTGAGATCCCGAATATATCATAATTTCTGCAGTAGAAGGTGTAAAAGGTGGTGCGCGATTTCCGCCATCCATAGTAGGGTTGAGGACTTAAGGTTTGGGCTTTCAGCAAGGTTTTCAAGCCCTAAACCCCAAGCCCTAAACCTTAAAACCTCAAACCATAGCAGTTTGAGGGGTTTAGCCAGGCAGGTGGCAGGACGTTAGAGCTTCATATGAACTATAGTCTAAACTCCTTAAAGGGAGGTTGTATAGGGAATTATTTAGGGGAGTATTATAAGGGGTATTAAGAGGGATATTAGGAGTTTAGATTATAGCTCATATGGAGTGTTTTTTTGACTATGCTGGGGCTGCATTGGGTATAGAGTTTGGGGTCTAGGGATATGAGCTGGGGTTTTGTTCGGTCAGGTGTTTGGTGAGTGTATATAGTGTTGGTTAGGCTATTGGAGAGTGTATATACATGGTGTCCCAGCTGGTGGACTACGAATTAAGATCCCTCCATATGGGTGGTTGTCAAAATTGTGGTCCCTTTTTGGGTACCCTACATATTAGGTGCCGTATTATAATAGGGACCCAAAGAGGGACTACGATTTTGACAACCCCCCATATGTGGTACTGTTACAAGTTGTATTGAAGTTCTTTCTGCGACCAGGAAAGCACAAGCCTGAATGGTGACCATTACCATGAGGGGAGCTTATGTCAGCCCTACACAACTCTTGTGGGACTGCCCAGAACCATATATTGTGTTAATATACCCGTTATATATGCGCCTCTCGGAATCGCCCTTGCATGTAAGGGTTGAAGAACATGGCGACGCAGATGGCCTTGGCAATGTGTTGACTTCAACAACCCTAGTATATCTGGAAGGGTACAACTGGCTGAACATGTTGGATACCGTATATATTTAGATGCATTTGCCGGGTATGGGTTTGCATATACATATATATAAATTTCTCTCTCTCTCTCCCACTCTCTCCCTGCGTATAGGTTCTTTTTTATCTTTATCTTCTAATGTCCTAGGCTACAAAAGGACCAACACAAGGGAATGGGCTGCTGCTAGGGAAAAACGCACAATTTGGATCTGCTGCTATATAGAAGCAGTCCCTCAAAGGTGTAGCTGGAGGCCTTTCAAGTCTTTTTACAGGGCTTCCTGCGGACTCTTCAAGGCTGATCCCGGATCAGTGTATTCGTGATGTGTAAGCCTTATTCGCGCAATGCCCAAAGACCTGCGTGGTATGAAGGACTTCGGATAACAACTGCCTAAAACCGAGTAATAGGACAACCCTGAACTAGGTAGATTTTAGTGGCCCCGCTCGACCTCAACCGAAATGGTGTTTCGTTTATACAAAAAATGGTCCCAACTGTCTTAATTTGAGAGGTTTTGAAATTATCATAAAATGATCAACCTAAACGAAGCCCTTTTGCATATATGGGCTGCCAGCTTGCCGGGGGGAGGGGATAACTTAAAAGCTACTGTCTAAACTCCTGAAAGAGATTATATAGGGGATTATATAGAGCAGCATTATAAGGGGTAGTAAGGGGAATACTACGAGTTTACACTGTGGGTTCTTTGATGGTTATTTGCGGTCTTTATGAAAGTCATATATAGCCAGGAGTCCCTACTTGGGTCCTCCCAGACAAACTTTAATCCTAGACCCTGAAACCCAACAATCTAGTTTAGGGTTTAACCTTGTAAAACATGTATCCAAGCTCTCTCCCTGGCTTGTGAAGGCCCTACTGCGTGTACGGCTGGAAGTGTGCGTTCTGGAGTCCTTTGTGTACGAGGCATTTTAGGGTTTGGGTCTTTCTGTTTATAGGGAACCAAGAATCACTACTGTCCCCAGGGTTATTCGAGAACAACTGGGGCTAAATTGAGGGCGAGCCATGGGGAGTGGTATGAGTGGGGTAAGGGTTCCGCCTCGACACTAAGCCCTGAACCCTAAACCCTTAGGGTTTAGGGTTTAGGGTTTAGGGTCTGCAAGTATGGGAGTGTCTGAAAACTCCAGACTAGGGCACTATCATATTCTGAGCAAGAGGCTTTAAATGCAAGAGAGAACAACGAGGGCATTCTGTTAACCCAGCCCCCAAGAGTAGGACCCCTACGCCGTATGCCCATTGCTGTATATGACGCTTGTAGGGTCCCCTAAACCCTAGATAGATCCTAAGCCCTAAGCCCTAAGCCCTAAACCCTAAACCCTCATCATGGATCTTGGGATTACCGACATCCTCCGATTCGAGAAACCCTAAACCCTAAACCCGTGTTCCTTCGAGTCTGGAGTGCCTCCAGGTAGGGTTTAGGGTTTAGGGCTTACTTGGGGTTTAGGGTTTAGGGTTTAGGGTTTAGGGCTTACTTGGGGGTCAGGGGGACTTAGGTAGGTTAGTAATTTGGATAAAATGGATTACTATATGGGTTATATGGGAGTTATTAACCTCCTTACTAACTTTCCCTGACCCTCCAACCCTAAACCCTAAACCCTAAACCGTGTGCCTCCAAGTAGGGTTTAGGTTCTAGGATCTAGAGTTTAGGGTTTAGGCTTAGTGGGCTGCACGATGAGAGCAGCGCCCGAGATGCTTTCTGCCATGGAATTTCACATGAGTCTAGGGTTTAGGGTTTAGGGTTTAGGGGTATGAAAGAGCTTGGCGTTTGGGACCCCCAACTTTTATGTTGACCCAGATCTTGAGAATCCCGAAACCCTAATCCCTAAATCCTAAACCTGTTTTCATTGTGGGACATATAGTTCTTGGCTTGCAATGCCTCATGTGCAGGTCGTATGTGATTAGGGTTTAGGGTTTGGGGCAAGTTTAGGGCCCAGACTGATGCTTTGCGAAGTGTGGTGTTTCTAAAAGCTTTTGGCGGCTGGCTAAGACAAATCTTGAACAATCTTCTCCAGCACAAGAACTTGGCGAAGTCAGAACCTTTCAGACCACAGGAGGACACAAGCGTCGAACCCCAGACCTTAAATCTAAGGGAACTTCAGGTGGGTAGTTTCCTGCATAGAGGCCGTACATCAGCCATATTAAAGGGTACTCACATGGTAGCTCCCGCGCGAAACATTTCCTCAAAGATGGTAGCCATGGAGGAAGCCCATGTTAATCTCATATGGTCTTCACACAGGCCTTGTATGAGCCCGATATGGTCAATTACCGTTAAGTAACTTCCAGATAAAAGCACCAAGCCCAAACCAGAATAGCAAACACCGAAGCTTCAGCGTGCAGGCTATCATTCCGTTCGTGGAGCGCAAGGGTATAGGCTGGATCCTACCACTGCACGTACCTGGGACTGGACCTGCGAAGGTTCAGGGTTTAGGGAACTTTCCAAGCATGCTTGCTCTCTAGAAGCGTTTTAGCTGCTTTCCAAGCATGCTTGCTCTCTAGAAGCGTTTTAGATGTTGCTTGCACATTCATGTTGTCAGGGCCAGCTCAGAACCCTAAACCCTAAACCCTAGAGTTTGTGCGCAGCCCTAACTCTTAAACCCTAAGCACTAAACACCATTCAGGGTCCAAGCTCTCGCGGCTTGGGGTTTAGGGATTTTTAGGGATAAGGGTTGAAGGGTTTAGGATTTGAGGGTCTAGGATTTAAGGGTTTAGGGTTTCTAGGATTTAGGGCTTGGGCTGAGGGGTTTAGTGCCCGGTGGCCTAAGCACAGCCATCTCAGAGTGCAAGAAGGCCCTTAGGTTTTAGGATTTAGGGTGAAGGTTTCCAAAATTAGGGTCCCATCTTTCACTCCAAATACCCGGTGTGTTACTGGAATGGAAGTCCTTCAAGTCACGATTGCAGTAGAGGCCTGAAGAATATCAGTATACATACTCATGTTACCCATTAAAACGAAGCTTAACCAAAAGCCTGATTCTTTGTTTAGGCCGGTAGACACGACCACGCGATACAGGGTTTAGGGTTTAGGGACTAACCCTTGTTCCCAGTATCTACGCGCCTCAGGTATCCCCAGGGCTAGATCAGCAAGAGCCCAAGTTCTAATCGGATGATATGCTATAGCTTCTCGCAGTTACTATCATAGGTAAGCTCATTAGTCTTCATTCATGTGGTCTGCAAGTCATTACTTCTGGCTCAGGAAGCCTTACTCCAAAACTTGTACTTCTTCAATATAGCTGTTGCAGCTGTGGTCATGAAGGTTTCTGTTTACGATTCCTAGCCAATTCTGAAAATATCTTTGTTGCGCCTATTGCCACCTTGTGATCATCATGAATATCCTTTCTCTCATTCTCGCCACCGCTCTTTTGTGTCATCCAAACCAGTCCTGACTCTTCAGTCTCCCCTGAAAGCAGCCCATTATGATGGCAAACACAGCTTTCACCAAAGAATGCTCTAAATCTTACACCATGCACCAAGCCCTAAGCACTAAATCCTAAACCCTAAAGCCTTAACCCTACACCCCAACCCAGAAGCCTCGATTTTTCAGGATTGTACTTGGAAGGTCAGGGAGACTTCGTAAGTAGCTTATTAACCCCTATAACCCATATAGTAAGCCCATTTATCCCCATTATTACCCTACTTACTAAGTCCCCCTGACCCTAAACCCTAAACCCTAACCCTAAACCCCAAACCCCAAACCCTAAACTGACCCCCCAAGTAGAGCCGTTGCATCAGACTAGGAGACGATTGACACCGTCATAGCCGGAACCGTCTTCGCCGTGGCGCTGCTTTTTGGCTTTGAAGTTTGTTTGGAGGGGCAAGCAGAACCCTGAAGGTTTTAGGGTGTAGGGGGTTTAGGGTTCGGGGTTTAGGGTTTGGGGTTTAGGGTTTGGGTTTAGGGTTTAGGGTTTGGGGATTAGGGTTTGCGGTTTAGGGTTTGGGCTTAAATTTTAAGCTGTGAAGGTCCCTCTTAAAAGATTTTGTGGGGGTGGTTTTATCGAGAAGCTTGCATACACCTCTTGGGCCAAGCTAATACCCAACCTCAATCATAAACCCGGAAATTGTATTCCGAAAGCTCTACTTACCCAGACACCTAACGGATCCAAAAAATGGAACCTCCCTATCACGCGTAGGCTCCCCAATGTAGTAGTGGGTTCACGTTTTTGATGGCTTCACAAGTGCTTCACATTTTTGTATTCCTAAAGCTCTAAACCCTTAGCCCTAAACTTGTAGTCCTAACCGCCCAGGAATTTCATCCTCTTTGGCACGACAAAGATCCTGTCAGTGCTGGGAATTTATCATGACATCATTGTCGCTGGGCGTTGTTGTTTAGCGGTTATTTAGGCAGTTGGGGTTATATAGCGGTTATCTACGGATAGTACAGGGATAATGGGAAAGAACATGGAAACTACTACTTAGGGTTTAGGGTCTAGGGCTTAGGGCTAATGCATCCCAGACATGGAAGCTCTCAGTCATCCCCTGGTTGCCTGAACGTAGCAATGTGTTTTTTTGTGAGGGTGGGTTTTCATTTTTGGAACCCTTTGGGGTCTGGGACCCTCAAGCCCCAATTTATTCACACCCTAAACCCTCCATCCCTTGTGTCAGGGTTTAGGGGTTTAGGAGCGCAAAACCCTGCACCTGAAATAAGCGGAACCGGATGGGAGAAGAAGGGCTTAAAGGCCCTATGTTGAAATCCCCAGAACCCCCTCCACGCACAGAGTTGTCGTTTCATGTGTCATGTCGTTTTCAATTTGAGTCTCTATTATCTCATGAGTTTGGCCCCTACATTAACCCTCAAATGTCCCGCACATCACACGTTTTAGGGTACAGTTATTTGTCAGGTTTAGGGCGTTTTAGGGTTTAGGGTGTTGTAGGGTTTAGTTTTCTTTGCTTTTTGGCATAGGGATTATGTCAGGTCTTAGGGTTTGTGGGATGCTCAGGGTTTAGGGTTTAGTTCGGGTCTGGAAAGGCAGGGTTTTATTAGGGTTTTGGGGTTTCTTGATGGGTTACGTGTTTTGGGTTTGGTGGTTTAGTGTTTAGAGGTTTTCAGTGTTTTTTAGGTCTTCGGGTTTTGTAGTATTCAGGGATTTGTCGGGTTTGAGGCTTAGGATTTAATAGGGTTATAGTTTGTAGGGCTTATTGATTTTTAGAGTTGAAGTTTTTTTGGGGGCTTTGAGGTTTCTAGGGCTTAGGTGTTATTTTAAAGTTTCAGGCGTTTTAGAGCTCAGGATGTTTTAGGGTTTTTGGTTTAGGGTGTATGTTAGGGTTTAGGGTTTATGAATAAGTGGAACCCGTTTTTTGTTTTTTGCTGTGGCGGCTTTTTGGTAATGGCGGCGTCTTCGCAGGAGGGGCGGGTGAGTGAGTGAGCCCGAACCTCCGCAGCAAAAAAAACCGCGCTCGGCCTCCGCAGCACAAAAATGCGCCCGACCTCCATAGCAAAAAAAAACGCGCGCAGCCTCCGCAGATTCGGCCGAGGAGCACGTGAGTGAGTGAACCCGAGCCTATGCAACAAAAAAAAGGCGCCCGGGCTCCGCAACAACAAAAAAAAGTGCCCGGCCTCCATAGCAAAAACAAACGCGTCCGGCCTCCGCAAGCAAAAAAATAAACGCGCCCGGCTCTACAGCAAAAAATAAACACGCCCGGCCTCCGCAGCAAAAAAACAAAAACCGTGCCCCTGGTCAGGCATTTCCATGCAAATCGGGCTGTGGCGTGGGACGTCCTCAAATTTTCACGCAGAATCGCGCTCTGGCGTGAAGCGTCCGCGCATTTTCACTCAGAACTGCGCCCTCGCGTGGAGCGTCCTTTGATTTTCGCGCAGAATCGCGCTGCGGCATGGAGCGTCCTGGTATTTTCGTTCGGAAATGCTCTCTCGCGTGGAGCGTCGTTGTTGGAGCGTCGTTGTATTTTCGCACAGAATCGCGTTCTGGTGTGGAGCGTCCTCACAATTTCACCTAGAATTGTGCTCTCGCGTGGAGCGTCCTCGCAACGCGCTTGGCCTCCGCAGCGAAAAAAAAGAAGAAATTGCCCGGCCTTCATAGCAAAAAATAAAGGCACCCGGCCTTCACAGCAAAAAAAACACGCACCCGGCCTCCATAGGAAAAAAATAAACGCGCCCAGCCTCTACAGCAAAAAAAAGCCCCCATAGCAAAAAAAATGAACGTGCCCGGCCTCCATAGCAAAAAAAAACACGCCCGGCCTCCACAGCAAAAAAGCCACCACAGCAAAAAAAAAACACTCCTACCATGAATTAGTGACCTTTTTAAAGTGTTGTTTAGGTTCAGGGTTTAGGGGTCGCAGGGTTTTTAGGGTTTACGAGCTTTAGGTCTAAAACCTGAAATTCCGACCCCCAAAAGGCACCAGAGGGTCGACGATTGCGACTGTTTTTTTTTGTAAAATGGTCGCACGGATGTTGTTGGGATCATCAGCTTTGTGCAGGTAGAAAACATTGGCAAGGCGAAGATTTGAGCTTCGTGACATAGTCTGTGCCCTGGGGGCGCGGGCAAACCAACACTTTTGGCCCCACATTATCTCGCAGCAACCTCCCCATAAAGCATCTAAACCACAAAACCCCAAACCACCAAAACCCCAAACCTTCAATCTAAACCCAAAGCTGAGAGGATCCAGAAGCTCCCAACTCCAAAGGTGCAACCTATTTGAGAAAGCTGGTTTTGGTTTAGGGTTGAGTTTAGGGCTCCAAATCCTATGCCTGAACCCTAAACGGGTTTAGGGGGTAGGGTAGGGTTTAGGGCTCAGGGTTTAAGGTTTAGTCCAGAACCCTGAATCTAAAACCCTCAGCCCAAATCCTTAGAACAAAAACCCTAAACCCAAAGCCGTAATGTTGGGCCCTCTTTAATGATGGGGGCCCCCCCCTAACATTAGGGCCCTCCGAAAAATAGAAATTAGGGACCCTCAATAGTGACCCCCAAATCCTCTCTCCCAGT